>JANHGO010000697.1:0-38786 GCA_024606505.1 Aquila spilogaster
CCCAGTACACCCCACTCTCCAGATACAGCCATTAAGCCTCCTCCTATTTGCCTTCAGGTTCATTCTGAAGAGTTTCAGACATCTGGCTGGCTCATTTAGAATAAAATGCCCAACTAGTAAGTTTGTTTTTATGATCCCAAGTGTGAAGTGCTCATGCTGTAGGCTTCATGCCAGGTGAAAAACATTTGTGTTAAGATGCTACTTCGTGGCATTTCAGAGATCTAACAAGCTGTATAATCTGCACACAGGGAAGTCTCCCAAACATTAGCCTGCCTACAGGCATGAAAGTTAAAAACAAGGAACCTATGGCAGATCAAATACTTTTTCAATAAATAGTACAGCTGGTGAATTAAATACACTGCTAAAATTAGAACTCAAGAGCTTAGTAGTGTTCTGTAAATATCTGTGCATCTCAGTGCTTGTAATAACACCAAGTGCACTCCCCCAGCCTTACTGCCCTAATTCTCCATATTAAGAGCGGCATTTCCCTCAGGACATAGGGCTGCACCCAATTTAGGAAAGTTTCAATCTCTGTCTAAGAAGTGTAACCCTCCAGAAGATCATTTTGTAACTGTATCAAATGAGCAAGCATGTATATTTCTACATAAAACCCAAAAACTTAAGTTACAGGTAGAGCTATGCAACGAAGTCCTCTTCAGGCATGCATGCAATAGTTCAAGCTTTCTGCTATATCATCTATCTTGATAAAGCACAGAAGAGCGCTGAGCAGATACAAGATACCAAATGTAACAGACAAAAGGTGTTCCTTTTCACAGCCCCAAGCTTGTTCTCAATCATTGCTGACCACATGCAATTTCCTACCCAATACTTCAGTTCATCTGGCAGGAGACAACACCTCCAGGACTTCAGGAGACAGCACACAAAAACGAAGTTTTCTAACACCAATCCAGCCACCTCTCCCATTAGAATTCAGAAAGTCTACAAGCCACACAGTTTTCAAGTAGCATGGTTTTTTTTGGTTTCGTTTTGTTCTGTTTTTTTTTTTTTTTTTAATATATATAACAGAGGTCTCATACATTGCATTACAAATACCAAAAGCAAATACTAGCTCGAAGTTGTTGCTGGTGCTCCTTACTGTTCTAAACTGCTGTTTCATGGTTTCCAACTTCTGTTTTGCACACTCCTGTAGGCTTTTGAACGTCAAAAATCGCTGAACAGGTCCATACTACATATATACTGCTCTACCACACAGGAACCCTCAGAAACAATCCACCAATACTCAAAGTATGAGCAGACCATAACTAAAGCTCACTATTGCAATGGAAAGAAATAGAGGACAGCAGTACATACATTGATATCATGTGGACTTTCAACATTCAACACAGATGTTGCTCGATGTGTCATCAGGGACACCCCTCTCACCGGGCTTACTCAGCTACTTCAATAAATTCCTTTGAGCTATGCAGCTTGATTTCTCCTAGTTCACTAAACCATTCCAGAAGCAAGGCTACCGCTTTTCTTGTCTGAGCATTCAGCCTTCAACTACACACTGAACAGCTTAATCAGGAAATGCTCAGTTTGTGTCGTTAACAAAGGGGTACACAACTGCAGCATGTATTTAGGAAAAACTTCTGTAACAATTACATGAACTAATGGAAATCTCAGATGATAACGGAAGTTACACCACATAAGAGAAGACAAATATGCTAAATTAGGAAAAAATAGTTTAACTCCCCTAAACTACGATGGTGTTTTTTGCTTTTTAATGCTGAAAATAGATCTTCTGCTTGAAAGAAAATCTCAGCATTTTCAGTGCGCACTACCACAACCCTATCAGATGTTTAATGAATGAGTCACTAATTCTACAAGCAAGGTTTGAGGAGAGATTCATTTGCCAAAGTGGATTATTGAAGTCACTAGGACTCCAAGCCATATTTACTCTCACCCAGTATAGAGTACACAGTCTTTATGCAAAACCATACTCCTGGATGGGAAACAAGTGGACACAAGGTGCCAATCAGCACACACTTACCATGGATTGTGCTTCAGTTAGTATAGTGCAGTTTTACCTGAGCCTGACAAGAAGTGAAAGTTGGGAAGGAGAAAGTCTTTTGTTTTTAATCTTTACTGATGAGGACACAAGGCTGGGGCTTTAAATGGTGGCAGGTAAATTGCTTGACTAGCAAGTCAAGCATGTATATCTGCAGACAAAAACAGCGCAAGAGAGGACAGGACCATGAGTGTTTAGACAAGAAACCTGTTTCCTCCCCACTTGGGCAATTATGCTTACAGATGACTGCATTCTGACAAGATCAGCTCCCCGTAACCAAGTTGAAGGACAAAACAGTAAAGATTTTAATCAGATAAAGTCAACAGCAAGAGAGATGCAAGCTCATCCTTTCAGCTCTTCACTTGAAAACTCTCAGCCTTCCAAGTGAAAGATTTCAAATAAAATCTTTCAATAGCGATAATAGTGTGCTTTATCTAAACGCACTCCAAAATAAGCCTCTGAGATTACATCTGAGATTTTGGCATCTTCACTCTAGCAAAGGTTAAACATGCCATAGTCTGTAAAGAGCAACAGTATGGTTTCTGCTGAAGTTCTGAAACACCAAACCACTGCGTTCAAGGGAAGTTAATGGCTGAGCACCTGAACCCAAAGAGTACTTTGGTGATAAACAAGCTTCCAACAGCTGCAGCCTAGTCCACAGGTGCAAGAAGCATTTGCTTCAGTTGGGTTCAGTTTAACAGTTTACCTAGTTCAGAACTTAGAAACTGGTTTGGTATTATTTGATCCTGCTCAAGCGAGAAATGGGGAGCAGGGAAAGGAAGGTCCCAGTCCCCCCAGCCTTCTCTCACTAGTTCTGCAGTCCTGCTGGAAACACTGCTCTTAGGGCAGTCAAGATCATTAAGAGTTGTACATTATTTTCCATTAAGTTCATTTGAAATGCTGCTTTGAAGCTTCTCAATTAATCCAATTTATTTAATCCAGTCTTACCTAATAAGGACTTTAACAAACAAGGTACATTAAATTTAATCTCACTTTCAATCCAAGAGCAACTGAAATATCATGTACATCTTACTATGTCAGAAAAGTGATATTTAATCAATTTCTACATCTGGACACCTACCTGTGTGACCTATCGTAGAGAACCTGCTTTAGCAGAAGGTTGAACTTGACTATCTCCTGAGGTCCCTTCCAATCCCTGTGATTCTGTAATACACATTTCATCATCCACACTGTTAACACCTCAGTTTCAAGTGATGCTGCCTTACATTTGCCAACACACTGAAGGTCAGAAGTAACCACTGAAGTAACCACTCTCAGCTAGGATTTTACAGACCAACATTAAATGTTTTTAGAAAAGGATTACCAGACTTTTTAAGCCTCTTCTGAATTTAAGATTGCAGCATGATTGCCAAGGATAGATGCCTGTATCCTTGGAGCACACAATGGAAAGAAACAGTCACAAGAAATTATTACATTTCATAGCCAATGGCATTAAAACTGTACTTGACCGCATCTGGGTGATGAGGATCAACTGCTAGATATGTGTAGATTGTGCATAGTGCAATAATTAGAGCAAAACTGAGGAAACTGCTGGAAAGTAGAGATTAAAGTTTACAGGGAGGGGGGTTGGAAGAAGAACAATGAAAAATATTTCCAGAACTGTGTCAAGCAATGGTAACAGAGATAGGGCTTGCGGAAACTCTTCTCTGGAAAGTTCAAGATTTCTTATATCAGTTTAGTTAGGATTTCACCAGGCTGTTATGTGACAGGTTTGAGTCCAGACACCAACAGACCACTTACAAGTTTTGGACATCAGTTTCAGAAGTTTCCCTTCAACCCATTTGTGCCTTCAAAATCAAAAATAGTCATATTCATGTTACTGGTGCCCTGAATCTCAGTTTTAAACACTAAAAGGTAACAAGGAGGTGAGCAGCACCCAACCATGTTCACTTAGGCATCCCAGCACAGGGCTTAGGGACAGGAGAGAAGCCACTGAGGTCACAGTCAAGTTCAATGACTTCTGATGCTGGCAAGCAAGTAAAGGCTCTACAGTGAGAGTAATTCTTGTTGGATAACCATACCCAGAGAGCAGTTATCTGTGGTGCACAGGAGAACACACCAAGCAGGAATCCAGTTCAATTCACTGATTTCATTGCCACTAACAAATGATGGAAGACAGAGCAACTGTGGGACAAGTAGCAGAAAAGTAGAAAGAACTGCAGGACAATTAAAATTCTGCACAACTTTGACACACTGGAAAACTGTTCCAAATGGTATCAGATACAATTCAACCATGAAAGGTGTGCTTGGGCAGCATTAACCAAGCAAACAGCAAGGTGAGGGCCTCAACAGAAAGCTGCTGGCTGCGTTGGAGTAACAAGCTGACCCTGAAACAAGAGTTAAGCTCTTGTAGAAAAGTCAAATGTTTGGAGAAGCATGAACAAGAACACACATGAAACAGCCTTAACCCAATCAGCACAGGAAAGACTCAGCTAGAATACAAAGTTGAACTTCAAGCACCACACCTGAAGACCACTGCAAGCTAACTTAGGGGTTATAAAAAATAAGAAGAACGATTAGAGCTGAAAATAACATGACCTCCCATGCAGATATAAATATACTGGCTTTACATAGGCCAGAATCATCACAAGGCTGGGGGGCAGGGGCGGGGAAGATATGGAGAGACAAAACACAAAAAAACAGGAAGATGACAAAAAAACAGTTCAAATATTTTTAAAAGATTACTACAGGGATAAGAATAGCTGTCCCTCATGCCCATGGGATTAGACAGTAAGCTTGCACTGCAGAAAGGAACATGTCGAGTTCTGTATTCAAAATGAGTTTTAATGCCAAGGACAAGCAAAATGCTGAATTGGGAAAAAAGCAGAGCTGGTCAAACTTTATGAATCACACTAGATGCACGATACACCCGGCCATAAGGCTCGCAAGCAGCCCACATCCTTTTCAGTCATTTTTTGGGGCTACTTCAATTTCAAGCTACTGCAGTGTCTTTGCTCATCATCCAACTAGGTACTTTTATTTTGAATGAGCTAGAAGTCAGTCTTTTCATTTTTCAGAAGAGAACTTCATGATTTCTAGCTTAGTGTTTGCCTATCCAGATGCCTTCGGTGTATGGCAACAGAAAAGTCATATCTGCCCCATACTTTGCTCATGCAGAAATAAATAAAGTCCAATTATACCTCACAGCAATATGAGAATTTCAGCAACATTGCCGTATGATGTTGGTATTCTTCTGCTTTGACCAACAGATTCCAGAATCAGATGCCTTCTGACAACCAAGAAGCATTCCAGTGACATAACAGCTTCCACTGTGGTGTCACAGAGCATCCTCGCAAGAGCACATGCACACACCTTTTACTGCAGTTATAGCCTTAGGTTTGGTTACAACTTCCTGTGCATGCAAACCAAATACTCCAAAATAAAAACTGACAGATACAGAACCTTGAAGATATGGAGCTGCAGCAGACAGCATTAGCTACAGCTAGTCAGAGGAAGTCTGTGCCCAAAATATGTCCACACTGAAAGTACAAATTTTGAAGTCATTAAACTGGGGAAAAATGAACTAAGAGCTTAAGCACAAATAACACACCTAAGAAGCATACAATACATAAAATACTATGTATTTTTCCTCCTTTGTAATAGTTCTGGTAGTATAAATGTCTCTCCAGATACAAATCTGATTTAAGGTCATCTTCCTGAACAGATTTGCAAAAAAACTTGAATAAGTGCAAAAGCAGCCCATCTCACCTCCAGAGTTCAGTGATTTCTTATTCCAACACTGAAGCAGACAAGCCTGGTCAGGACACAGTGCTGATGAAAGAAGACATGGTAATCAAGCGCACCCCTACCTAAGCTCAAGTGAAATACCACTTCTAGAGAGGTGAGCAGCCTGAGCTTAAGCTTCATGCCCATGTTTCAGTGACAGAAGTATCCTAACCCTTCCAGGCCCTTACAGCAAGCCGCAGCACTTCAGTTCAGCCCCAAAGTTACCCATGCTTCTCAAATTCATCAAGTAGCAACTTGGTTTAATTTCCAGCTGTCTTCTAAAAAAGTGAAGATGAGGTTCTAGGTACCCACTCCTTTCTCCTTCCCTGCTAGATGAAGTGTGTCCCATGTTTAGCCAGTTCAGTGATTAGTTACTTAACAAATGCTGTTTTCATTACCCCTCTTCTCCTCCTTACTAAATATTGTGAAACAAATGATGCGCCGTTAAGCACAGAGGTAGTCTTAGGGCATGCTTACACAGCACTGTGCTTCATTCCAAGCAGGACATAACAAGTAATTATTTGCCACTAGTATCAAGACTGTGATAAATAAGCAAAAAGAGTTATGCTCCAGAGCCATTCAGCCAAGCACATTCCCACTATTTCATGATTGATTTGCATCCTACACCACAGTAGTCTCCAAACACACCAGCCTTTTTCACAATCTACATGTGACTTCTGGAGTCTGGAAACTGATAGAGCATCAGGGTTTGACAGATCCAAACGACAAGTTTTTTTCTTCTTCCTTCAAGTTTTCACCCCTCTAAAATCAGAAGAGGTCAAATCAGAAGCCTCAAAGGAATACATCTGTCAGTGGGAAAGTAGGGAGAGTTAAAGGAAGAAGTAACTTAAAGACAAGAATTTGCTTTATGAGCAAGCTTTGACAGGTAGGATAAAGAACCCGAGTATCCACTTGCACTAGTGCAAGCAAGACAGGAATACTGCAAAACTTAAAGCCACAAACAAGACAGAAAGACATAATATAAGTGCAGAGTGCTGAAGGAAGAATTTAGTACCATTTACCTCAACACAAACTGCACAGAGAAGTATTAAACATGCCATAATAGTAATTTGAACTGCCCAATTAGGCTGAAAAGCACATCTACCATACAAATTTTAAAAACCTCCCAAACCCCTCAAAGGCATTAAAGCTGCTCACAATGTTATTTGAGATGCAAATTAGAGACCTAAAGTTAATATAACACCAACAGAAGCTCCTATTATTCCTGTTCTTGGCTCAAGGGAAGGTGACGGTAGAAGAGGAACCACAGCCCTGTTGTATGAGGTCCCATTAGGACAGTGAAGGTTCTTGTTTGTTTTTAAAGTTAACTCACTTTGGCATTAATATAGAAATCTCCAAATTATAATCTTTCATACACCCGTACATTTTAAATGCACTAAAAAGAAGTAGCAGCAAGCCAACTGCTTGGGCTGACAAGGAAAAACAAGTTTTCTTCAGGAAAGCGGAACTCATGTCCTGTCTTCCCAAATCACAGACCTCAGCACAAAAGTAAAGGTGCAGACATCGCTGCTGCAGTCATTCCATCAACCCTTTCCTGTACCAGCTGGGTTCCAATTTTAAAGCTCAGCAAAAGCTGCTTTCTTCCATCTCAGATGCCTTTCCTGCAAAGACATGCATTTCTGACTGTACTGAGACAGTTTTGCAAACACTTCTAATGACAGCTCTAGGCAAAACGCTGTTTGGTTTCACACCCCTAACTCTATCTGCACCCACACACATCAAAGGGCAATCATCATCTCTGGCACTGGGTGAGGGTCTCTGCATGCTCCCAAAGCTCTGGGCCTGCAATCCGACTTAATACGGCAAGTATTCTTCCCTGCACTGAAATACTAGAGGTTCATTTTCACAGGTCTTCAGCCAACACTGTCAAACCAAATTCAGAGCAATGATGCTAACATTAGATAATCAGAACCCTTGCTCCTACCACTAACATCAATAAGCATTACACAGGTGACAAACTGCATTTCAATAATAATATATAATAATATAACAAATACAAGCAGTGCAAAGCTAGTTGTACTATTTTGGTTTTGCAATTCAGTAAGTTTTCTTTATACACAGTAACAAAACTTTCTATATATTCTAAAGTGTGATCTTCAGCTGCTTGCATAAAAGAATACTGCTGTCAGGAAACCAAGAGCCATAACCCAGATAACGTATTTAGCAACAGCCCTGCCTGCTGCCTCACCCCAAGCTAGCAATTCACAGAAACACGGCCTTCACAAGTTGTTTCTGCCCACTACAAAACACTGACAGTTGTGACTTCCTTGCCAGCTTGCTGATGACATTATTTCACGAACTGATTGACTCGAGAAAAAAAAACAGTAGAAAAGGTTAATATTAGAAAGCTGACAATTCTCTTCATTTTAGGTTCTCTTAAACTTGCATAGTACATGAACAACAGATGACAAATGCAGTAATCTAAAAATAGCCCAAGTTTACTTTATAGAAATAAAAATTTCAAGCAAACAAAGTTGTATGCTTGCAGGAAAGAGGGGAATTCAGCGCTGCCAAAAGGCAAAATTGCTGTGTATATTATCACCTCCAAACTATGCAAAAAGAAATGTAAACAATAATATAAGTACTTATACTTTCCATTAAAGGTTTAATGAGACTTCTCACTGCTATTTAAGAAAACTCAAAGCAAAAGCAGAAAGGACAAATTCTATAAACAAAACTCAAAACCATCATCAAAAAAGTGTGGGACCAAAAAAAACCAAAAAGAATCATGTTTGGAAAGTTTTAAGTACACATGTTTCCAAAGGGAATAATCTATCAAACCACAGGAGGTGACTAGAACTGCCATCATCACTGCTAGCACAAAGGAATGCAGATTGGGGGAGGCAATCGAGGAAGGGGGAGAAAGGAGAGAGAAGGCAAAAGGGGTCGGTACTAAAACAAGGGAGTCACAATAATGGTTACCAGACTCTCAAGGAATTCTTATAGGAAAGAATCAGCCCCACACATCATTTAAAAATAAAAAAAAAAATCAATGCAGTAAATTGAAGTAATCTGAAAGCTAAATTTCCCATTTCTCAGCCCTCTGAATTTTTATAAATTCAGCTTCATGCCATGCACTAAGCTTCTAAAGATTTTAACACAAATGTTACAAATAAAGGTATTTCTTCTTTCAGCCTCCTCGCTCTTCCCAATCACAGTACCCTGCATAATACAGCTTTCAAGAGGAAATACAGAAATTTACTATGCCCAATCTAAGACACTTCTTTATAATTACTTATTTAGAGCTAACTAATTCTCAAGTTAAGAGACAATAATTAAGAGTTACACATTGGCAGATACAGGCTGCTAGAGGACAGGCAGATGGTCACAGCACAAGGTGGCCTGGAAGAGCATCATTAGGCAAGGACCTTGTAGATCATTTTCAGTTTATATCTAATAGCCAGCATGCACTTCCACATGTCAAAGAGCCTTGTTACTGATCAAAATGAGGGATGATTAAAAATAACTGACATTACTACAGATAGCATTCCCCAGAAATCCAAAATAAATGAGTAGCAAATCATTTTTTTAGTTAGCAGTTCCATGTTAACCACATGGAAACCACCTTACGTAAAACTGATCTGGATGTATGCTTTAACTCCCTAAAAAATTGATTTTCTGCCTCACAATGTGCATCTCCCAGGCATTTCAGAAGCACAATAGTTGTAAAGATACAAGCTCTTGTATCATGCCCACTGCACCCCCAGTAACACCAGATCTCAAGTCACATGCTCTGTTTGGAAAGTTTCTGCCATTCAGCAGACATTGAGCACCAGATTTCCTAAGCCTGACCCGAAGCAATCATCCTGTTCACAATTAAAACATATCCAGAAATATTTCAGCTCACCACAGCGCGCAGAAACCTTCTGCTTCTTGCCAAAAATGGCCTGGATGGACACGTTTCCGAGCAGTTAGGATACGAATCAGAGTCAGCATAACCGTAAGGGTTGTAATCAGTGTTCTCAAGAGCTAATTTTAATGTAAGCACTGTGAAGCAGAACAGAGCTCAGCTCAGCCCCAGGCCTGGAGCTCAGGGCTGAAAACAGCCTCTTACCCCAAAGTAACGGCACTGCTAAAATGCACAGGAATTTTCTGAGCGCTTATGGGGTACATGGGCCTTACCTAAGGAGAAAACCACTCAACTCCCAGTTATCTGCTAAGAGAGAAGTGACGCAATGCCAACACAGAGGGCCACCTCCCGCCGCCAGCCCCGGCCCCACAACCCCTCCAGCCACCACAAATCCCCAGAAACCACTCTTACGGAATTCTGCACGCAGGCTGCAGGGGCATTTGGAGAGTCAAAGAACCAGAGCAAAGCCCCGAGACAAGGTGGCACAGCACGGCACAAAGAGCCCGGTTAGGACCAGGTCTCACGCTCCAACCCGCTACGCTCAGAGGCCGTCATTCAGAACCGAGCTCCCCGTGGCTGCAAGGGGATGGAACCGACCCCAGGGAGCAGCCCCATGCCTGCACAAAGGCCTGGAGAGCTCCTACATAACGAACTGGCCTGCCACCTGCTTATTTCAAACGTCTGCCAAACCCCTGTTAAGATTCTGAACGCCAACGAAGTATTTTTGTGAGGACCTTTGAGTACTTTTTAATTATTATTTTTTAATTATTATATGCGTTTTTTCCTCCTCTTAGGGCTGCTGCCATCCCAACTCTCCCTCTAACGGCAGCGGAAAATGGAGCCAGGCTCACCCCCGGCCCCGCAGCCCCCACCGCTACACACGTCCTCACGCAGGAGGCCGCCGCCGCGGGGAAGGGCAGCTCCGGGTGCCCTCCCCGCACACACACAGCCTCTACTGCAGCTCCGTGTAGGGGCCTCAGCCTCACCGTCCACCCTGCTCCCCCCACACGGTAGCTCCCGACCACTATCGCCGCCGGCTTCCCGCTGCCCTCACGCCCGGCCCGCGGCCTCCCCGCCGCTGCCGAACCCGCAGCCGGTACCTGAGCCCGCACGGGCCGCCTCCCCTCCGCATATGGACCAGGCTGCTCAATGGCAATTGAACAAAACACCGCTGACTCCGCCCCCGCCCGGCTCCCGCGCGCTCCCATTGGTTACAGTACCCTCCCGCCGACCTTTCACCCGCTCTGCTATTGGGCCGTGATGCGCGCTGGCCCCGCCCACAAAGGGCGGGAGGCGGGCCTGTGCCCCGCAGGGCCGTACAGCTGTGGGGCCGGGGAGACGCGGCAGAGTACAGCCCCCAGGAGGCGTTGCGGTTGCCTTCTTCCATTGGCGTGCCCCGGGAGCGTACGGAGGCGCGCTTGTGCAGAGATAGAGCGGCGCTCCTCGCCCGGGGGCGATGACGTCATCGCGTTCCCGGATGAGGCCGCAAGGAGGACGCGGGTACGCGTGTGGCGCAGCCAACGGGACCCTGCAGCCTTAGCCGCTGTCTTCTGGGCGTGCGCGTCTTCCCGAGGCGTGCGCACGCGTACTGGCGGCCGTGAGGAGATTACCTCAGGATGAGTGAAAGGCGGCTGTTGGTGCCTGGGCTGCTCGCGGCGGCGGCGCTGGGTCTCGGCTTAGTCGGGAGTTCCTGGGGGCCGGAGTGTGGCCTGAATGTGCCGCTTAAGGTTCCTCTAGCCCACCGCCCTGGTTTCCCCCATTTCCTCTGGGCAGGTCCAGCGCTTTTCTGTTCTCCCCTCCCCGCAGCTGGCTCTTGCCGGCCGCTCAGGCGGCGTAGCGGTGGGGCCGCACTGCCCTCTGCCTGCTCCCCGCCGCGCTCAGGCAGCGCCTCAGGTGCGGCTCCCGGGGGTCCCACCTGGCTGGGGCCATCTTCTGCTGTCTCTCAAGATGGAGGCCAGGAAAATAATAATAATAATAATAATAAAAAAAACCCAAGCCGCTTGTTGTTCTGCGAGAAATACTCCTATGGGAGTTTTTCAAAAGCAGTTATGAGTCAATCGCAGCGAGGAAGTGGGATGTGTTTGGACAGCAATTACACCGAGCACTTGTCAGGGCAGAGGCTGCTTTATGTGGGTGTGTAATCCCTACCGCTATGAGAAACCGAACCCCGATTTACTGTTGCCTACAGGCCCAACATCGCAGGCTTACGGCTATTTCTCATTAATGGTGACTACAAACAAGCTCTTGGCATCCCTTTAGCAAGCGTGTGTTATTTCAGCCTTCTGCAACCTGTGCTTTAGATTTTCCACGTTGCACTTCATTTCAACACCTTTCCTACGACCCAGGTTTTCTTCACTTAACTACCCCGTTGCTCTGTAAGATTTTGATAAATTGCAACACGCGCAGCAGTGGGTATCTAACTTTAGATCCAAAACAGTTCCTGTGACATCCTTATTTCACAGTCATAGAATCGTTTTAGTTGGAAGGGACCCATAAAGGCCACCTGGTCCAACTCCCCTGCAATGAACGGGGACGCCTACAGCTCCATCAGGTGCTCAGAGCCCCTCCAGACCTTGAGTGTCTCCAGGGATGGGGCATCCACCACCTCTCTGGGCAACCTGTTCTAGTGCATCACCACCCTTATCGAATTTTAACTCTAGGAGACCAATGCCTTAAAACTAATTTTACTTCAAACAGCGTTGCCATGTTGCGCTGCTTGTTTTTCATCATTTCTTATTTCACTACCTCTTTCAATACCCCTTTTCTTGAAAGCCTTTGCAATTTTATGTTGGTGCACTTTAGTCTGAAATCTTTTCAGTTTTCCAAGATACCTTTCACAGATTGTAAAGTGAATATTTAAATTAGTGTACCAGTTCTCTGGAAGATCAACACCTACTTCTCTTTAGAAAGATCTTTCAAGAGATTAAAGGTTTGCAGAGAAAGGCACACAGCTTTCTCCCATAGTTCAGCCCTGGCTCTTGAAATACTTTCTGGTTGCGCTCATTTTGCTTCTGGCCTTGTTGTGAATTCTAGTGCATGGGAAATTGTAGCTCATCTGCTTTCACGATCCTATCCGTATCTTTGGCAGAGATTTGGCTCCATTCTGTAATCAGTTTTGTACACAGAATTCACCATGGAAAACAAATTATCCTCCAAGTATTTCATTGCTAAATCTTTATCCAAACTTACAATTAACAATTAATTTTTTTCTTGAAAAAACAATCAAGTCATAACAATTTTGTATTTCACAACCATTATATCTAAGTGTTCCACTGAAGTTTAACAGCTGAGGTGGGAGATTTTGATGTAAAATTGGTTTTCACTTACCTACAAGTTTAACTATTTCCGTCGTTGCCCTTAGTTAAGGCGCTGTGTTTTCCCACAGCCTCCAGTGGTATTTCTGCTGTAAGTAAGGTAAAACCAGAGGGATCTTACGCTTCTGAAACTGAACTGCTTCTTGATTGCAACAGCTTACTTACAGCCAACCATGTGGCCATGGGGGAGGCATGTGAAAGGGGCTACAGCTGCTTTCCCCCAGCAGTCAGCTGGAGACTTTCAACTCAGAAAAAAACACACAATAATTAAATTACCTTACAGACTCTTCAGTATTCTGTCCCATCTCCTGTAATGCTTCACTGTGATTCGTCCCCTGATTTTCTTTTTTTTTATCACCTTCCATTCTTTTCTCCAGCTTTATCAGCTGTTTTTCCATTGTGACAATGGCTGATACTCTGCTCTTTTGGGGTGGAGCTGCTTTCAAGTCTAATTGTAAAGCAGGTGGGAAGCTGAGACCTAGACTAGTGGTGTTACAGAGGTGCTAATTACTCTGATCAGTTGGTTGCATCCCAAAACATGCTTCATAGGCTATTTACATACAACTACAAGGGTCAGCTAAAACTAGTGGATTAGCATGGAAGACAGGAGTGAATGATCTTATCTGAGGCAGGGCAGGTAGCAGCTTTAATCAGCATTATTCAGTATGCAGCCATAGTCTTTTATACTCAAGAGTCAAACTCTGGCATGGATCCAAGTCATAGTTCAGATCTTGGTAAACACAGACCTAAGTTTCCCTCATGAGAAGTTCCGGTAGTAATTGTCTAGCACTTCAGCATATCTAATTACAAACATGCTACCACATGTTGAAGTGGTCAGTGTGCGTCTGTTCAATCAGCTGCATGCCTCCAGGAAGTGCCATCTGTTTCTAACGATGCAGTGAGACATGAATGTAGACACATTTCTAAATTTAAGAAAATAAAACACCTAAAGCGGTAGTGACACAAACATATCTTTACAATAAAGTATAGACCAAAATAGGTGCAATGAGGCAATCAGAATGACCCTTGGGAGAATGTTTTCACCTGGGGAAATGGATGCATGGCATGGTTGCTCTA
Source organism: Aquila spilogaster (assembly GCA_024606505.1). Classification (NCBI taxonomy): domain Eukaryota; kingdom Metazoa; phylum Chordata; class Aves; order Accipitriformes; family Accipitridae; genus Aquila; species Aquila spilogaster. The sequence continues at coordinate 14,021 of JANHGO010000697.1, forward strand.
AGATAACATTCTGGGGGTTACTTTATGCACCTGAAATGCTAAAGTAAGCATATACAAGTCTTCAGCATATATACAGATAATAGGTTGAGTTTGGTCCTTTGTGACCTCTGTATACAAATAGGAATAGCGTACACATAAAGGAATAGCAGTTCCTCTTAAACCCCATCTCCTAGGTCCATCTAGCTCGTGGGTCCAGCTATTCATGAACAAAAGGGAATGTTTTTCCTTTCTTAGTCAGAATACAGTGGGTAGGCATGTGTGGCCCGTTGACTGCCTCTCATGCAATAACAGCTAGACCTTAATGCTATGTATGTGGTAGTAAGCTCATGCCAATTTGGGCAAATTGCCACTTAAGATCAAGAAGGAAAATGGAGGAGACTATGCAGCTCAGTTCTTTTTTAAAAATTATTTTTATTTTGTAACTAATTGTAGGTAAGGAGCCAAGCAACTTTCTTCTAGATATTGCTTTAAAGAATTAGTGTGAGAAGGTTCTGACACTCTGCAGTGCAGAGCTGCTTATAAAGTTAAGATAAACACTTACAATACTGTGTTTCAAGTTAGTTGAAAGATACTTTGTAAACCAATCTTTACTTAGCACAGTATTACTTAGCCAAAAGTTGGTTTCTTTACTGTGTACAGTGGTCTTACAAAGAGTTATGAAAGCAACACAAGTAAGTTGGGATATTGATATCAAGGCTCAGGTGAATTTACCTCAAGTCTTTATATTTCTCTCCCTTTAGTAATCACTGTTAGTTATTCATCTCTTTCCACATAAACTATGTAAAATGGAAAAGGGGCCTCTGTTTCAGAATACAAATTTATGAAGGCCTCTCAGAAACATTCCAGATCTAATAAAATCCTTCACTGATCCTGTTTCTATCAGGGTCGCTTTCCTGTTGACCTCAAGAGCAAGCAGGCAATGTGGATTCCATTTCTCAGCCCATGACGTTCCCACACAAGGGAGTGAAGAAAAAAAAAACTAGTCTGACTCCAGAGTCTGATGTGGAACAGGTACAGGAGTCAGAGCATGAGGTTCTGAGGTGTCCTTTATGTTTAAAGAGGGTGTTTGAGCATGACTGATTTTCATCAAAGATGCTTTTTACACTTCTCCATTCTCTCTGTTTATCAGTTTCACAGCTGAGCGTACAGATTCTGGGCACAAGAGGAAGTTGTGCCACTAATTGCATGTATTGGTTGGTGGTTTTCAAGTTAACCTTGCTCAGACTGCTCAAACAGATCAGTTTTCTGTGTAAGGAACTTTTCCTTACTTATGTTCAAGGGTTCATTATAAATGAGATAAAGCAGTAAGAATGCTTAATAAATAAGCTGGAACTGAGAAGCAAAGGAGTGTTCAGCATCAAAATCGGAAACAAGCAGAGTGCTGACATCCTGGGACATTGGAACTGGGGGTCTCATATACCACTACAAGTTGGCTAGACTTTATGTTCTTTGCGAACTCTTAAAAGGATTTTTAAAATGTTGAGTAAATCACGACCAGATCAGATTTTATTGGATTTCATGGAAGGGTGACTCCATCCTATGCCCCCTGTACACAGCGACGTTTCCTACACCCAGCCTGTCACCTCCATTACCTGCTATTTCAGCTACACAGTTGCCTGCTTCATCTTAAATTGAGCCATCTGGCCAGGATATACTCCATTTTCCAGGGTCTGAATTAGCCATAGGATTTCAGAAAGGGCAAATCAAGCTCCAAGTACTGAGCCAATATTGCATTGTTCTGCTTTTCACTGCAGTCCCCTAGGAATGGTCCCACTCATGAGAACTCTAAATTGCTAAGAGTTCAGCCAAAGCATCTTCTGCCTACTCGAGTTTCTAGTCCCTCCTACATGAATTGCCAACTGCCTTGTTCTTTTTGCAAAACCAATACATGATACTTCCTTCCTAGACCTTCCTAGACCATCCACTTGCTTGCTTTACAAAATGTCTTATTCACCTCTTGATTGAGCCTTTTCTCAGCCCAGAACTTTTCCCCAACTTATCTTTCCTTGAGCAAAGCCAGGGACAGCTAAAGCACAAAAGTTACCTGCAGCCCGGTGCATCTCTGAGAGCTGCTAGTATTCTCTAATACCCGTATGTTCTGTCAGGGCAGGGTTTACAAAGCTGTTGCATACTCTAGTGATTTCCAATATGATGTATAAAGAGTACCGTTTGCTAGCACATAAATATGATTAATGAGCATTGTTAGTTAAAGCACGCGCTGTGCAACGTATCACGCAACATGTTTCGCCATACAGAATTTCTGTAGGAGCCTTTTCCTCATTTTTAATGGGTGATTTTTTGTGTGTGTTTTTGTTGTTTTGTTTGTTTTGTTTTGTTTGGAAGGATATAGGAGTAAACACAGTTCTAGTACTTCACTTTTTTTGTCATTACTTATCCAGAAATCTAAGGCATCAAGTAACAAAGTCATGGTCCATCAGAAACATGCTGGATGACCACTTCCTAAATATAAGAACTGTTCATACCTGCATAGACATGGTTTTCTTATTTTCTTCTTCAAAATCTGCTGAAGAGTGGTGGAAGATGTATAGAGGTATGTGGCGTTGTGACAGGCCTTAATACCTTTTACCTGAGACCTTCCAAACATGAAACCTCACTGGAAAACAAAGTGGTCACAAAACTTTATCTCGTTCTTAAATCTATTGTGGTTAAATAAAGAAGGAACTGTTTTAATCACCAAATCAAACTAGGGATTTAGGGATACACTTTCATATGTGTTTAGCATAGAGCAGAGTGATATATACCTAAGATTTTAAACATGGATTCTTCACATGAATTTGTGCATGCTAATCATCAAGTGTATGTGTTTTCTTCTACATCGTATATTTCTAGATAATTTCCCTTGCAGATGTCAATTCAAATGCGATGTTTCCACTCGTGCTCCCAGACCTGCCTGCTCTACTCAAACTGAAATTGTAGCCTGTCTCTCAGAAATCCCATCCTCAATGCATAACTGACAGATTGAGCTCATAGTGACTCAAATGGAACTTTTCATTTTCTCTCCATTTTTTACTTGGCTAGTACAATCTTATCATTCATATCTACTCAAAATGGTTTTGCAGTGGTTGTCTCGCCGTCTCCTTTGGCCACACCAACTTTCTCCCTTCCAACTGTCTTTGTTTTTCTTGTGTCAAATGCATACTGTCTTCCATTCAAAGCCCTTTGTAGTCTGTTCTACCTCTGTCTATCTTTTGCTAAAGCGAAGGCAGCTTTTACCCTTCAGGCCCCCCAGACACTGCACCATACGATCACCTCGTGTGACCTCTGCTCACCTCAGATCTTTATATTTAGCAAATAGGCCCATATATTAAACCTAAAGGTTTCAATTAAACTGAAGTATTTTAATTCTCGGGAGACTAACCTGTGTTTCACAAGCAGAAAACAAGAGTGATCGCTTTTGCCTGAGGCTTTTATGATGGTCTGAATGATTCAGAAGGTCAGTCAGGCCGCTGGCTGTAGAGAAAGGGTAGGAAAAAAAGACAAATGAACCTTCATGTCCCTGTTCCTCCAACTGGGAGGGAAATCTCATCCTGACCCACAATGAACCCTGTGCAGGGGAGCAAGATACATCCATCAGTCCTGTTGAAAGAGGGGTTTCCCCATCACTTCAAAGCACCCACTTAAACTGTTCTGTGTTTCAAGCTGTGAGCCATCTAGGATGCCTCTGAAGAAGGGAGGAGATAGTATTTGAGCTAATAAATAGGTCTGTTTTAATGAAACCTGGTGTCTTTTGGATGTGTTTCAAGGCTGACTGACTAAGATGCAAGTCCTGACTGAATCTTTTTCTGCAGCTGGAATTGGTGTAAAGCCTCACAAGTTTTTTTCCTGTGTTCTCCATGTCTAATACTGTGGGAGCTGATTAAGTAGGTTTATCTTCAGTGGGAACACTTGTAGGTGTCTTCTGTTCGGTTGGCTACTTCCATAAATTGTCTACAGACTTAATCCTGTTTGAGGCCTCTACACCTTTACCAAATTCAGATGAAGTTGTCCAACTGGTTTTAAATGTATTACTGTGAATACAGATATGCATGGACAGACACAATGGCATGCTTTGGTGTCTACACGTTGGGAACAGGAAACTGAGGAGCAATTATTTCTCCCTCTCCTCTGATACTATTGGCTAATTACAGGAGATTTGTTTATAGGCATCATTTTAATGCTGACCCGGGATTATTGCAGGTGTGTTGGAGGCTGTGCATAGAGCCTTACTTGCAGAAAGGACTGAGCAGGAAGATTCCTGTATAGATACTGGATTCAGAAGAGCAAACTGAGACCTTCCAATCCCAAACATGGAAACCACAGAAGCCCCCTGGTTTCTTCTTGAAGCTATTGAAGCTTCTCATGACTTAGCTTAAATTGATAGACAAACAATGCATTGCTAAGTCAGCTAAGTTTACAATCACAACTAAAAAAAAATGTGCGTGATTTCAAATTGTAATATATCTAACACAATGAGGGCCACCAGAACCCATAACAAGGATCAGCCATTGAACCTCTGTCTCTTTATCAAGCTACGAGTGCACACCTCTTGGCTTTTTCCTGTGCCAGTCTTAGGGCTTCAGAACAACTCCCTCTAATGCTGAGGTTATGGGTTTATCTCCTCCCATAACCCCTCCAATTTTGCTCTGACAGAAGCTTGGTGAAGCCTGCAGATGGTGTGCTGAGGACACTGCTAACCAAGCTGACCACCGTGCAGTCTTCCCAGTTCTCTGCTGGCTGCCTGTCTCATCTTTATTTTGGCACTTCTTCAGGCAAGGACTGTATGTTTAACCTGTGTTGTACAGTGCCTAGCATAACCATCTCTATAGTTTCTCAGTACTTTGATTAGATCGCAAGAAATTGCTTTAGGAGCTTGGAGATGAGGGGGGATGTATTTTCTTTAAACAGAAGATTTTTGCTTGCCAAAAAAAATCAGTTAAAATATTTCACATACAAATCTGCAGATCCAAAATGCAGAGAGGTCACTGCAAACAGCTGAAAGAATTTCCCTCTCCCCAAGAGAGCAATCATCAAGTCTGTTCTCGGAGGAAGAAGAAGTGCAATTTTAGAGTGTATGTTTCCTGTTTCAGATCATTTTTAGTGTTCTGAAGGCAGCAGGTACTTCATTTAAAACAAGTATTTCAAACTTTGTAATTAGGATAGCTGCTCTAATTATTTTTTACAAGTGGTGCATTTTAAAACTAATTATATATATGTATGTTCAGGCTTCATGTGAAAAAAGAAATGCAAAGCAAACCTCACAGCAGCAACGTAAGGCTCTGCCTGTTTTTCCCGTGGTTACCACCCTGTGCAAATTAAAAGCACATTAGCCACTCTGAAAATAAATCTGACTGCAGTTCAACCTTTTCTCTTTGGAGTTTTAGTTTGAAGATAGCAGTGGCATTTCACTGCCTAAGCCACTTGAGTGAATTTCCTGATTTTGCTTGGTTGCTTAATTTCCTGTTGGGCTCATATTTTGCTTAATTCAAGACAAAAAGACCCCTATAAATTGGATGAATGATTGAAATTGCAGAGCTGGATGTAGTAATTTGATTGCAGTTCAGAATGTGCCTGTCTGAAGAGAGGTAGAATTTCTGAGACATGCATGTAACTCTAAAAATGTCTTTAATTCAGCATTTTCTCTCCTTATTGGATTACCCTTCTATATATCCATATATCTGTTATCAAAGGTCTTCTCTTCTCGTTCAGCTTTTAATGTGTGTCCATGACAAGTTTTCCCCTGTTATGACATCACTCTTAAGTCTCTAAAACAGGACCAAAATAAAACAATAGGAAGTGCCACAGTCTGTTATTCATAAAAGCTCTCCAGCAGTACTTAAGAGTACATTTGAAACAGATCTACTTCTCTGCATTTTCTGCATGATTTTTCCAGTGCTATGCTTTGCATTCAACTTTCAAATACTCAAGATTGTGAATGGGGCTAAATAATGCTTTAGCAAAGGCCTATAAATAATGGATACAAAATACATACAATATAAGTCTCTGATCTGTTTGTTCTACACATAGTACCTCTATATACATTGCCTATCATGCTCTACAAAATTACTCAACTAGGAAAGCTAAAAGTAAAACTCAGCTTTTTTTCTGATGTTTCTTCCTCAACCATAATTACAGAGTCACAGAATCATTAAGGTTGGAAAAGACCTCTCAGATCATCTAGTCCAACCCCAACCCATCCCCACCATGCCCACTAGCCATGTCCCTCAGTGCCATATCTCCACAGTTCTTGAACACCTCCAGGAACAGTGACTCCACCACGTCCAAAGAATATTTCCTATATTCATTTATTTAGAGGTCAGATGAGAGGAAGATGTTATGAACTAAAAGATGCACTTTTACAGTGCATCTGCTGTATCTGAACACCATCAGCCTGGGCTCCACCTGATCTTTTTTTTGGAAGGATTTCCAGATTACTTCCATCTGAGAATGGAGTTTTTCCACAGCATGAGCAATGCTCCAGGAATTACTCAGCATGTCTCCTGCATGGAGCTGGAAGCGTCAGGATTCAAACTCTGCATGGACTAGATCATAGAATCATAGAATCATAGAATAGAATCATAGAATATTCTCAGTTGGAAGGGACCCACAAGGATCACTGAGTCTAACTCCTGGCTCCACACAGGACCACCCAAATCTGAGGTGACATGAAAGTCGTGGCAACACCCTGCAACAGAGTCCACTTCTGAAATATCTGTATTTCAAGTTTCTTTTCAATCAAGAACTTGATGTGTACCAAATTATTAATGTAGATGAGCTGAACACTTGTTAAACTAAAAAGCTAGTGTGGCTGTGGATGCCTGGACCGTGATTCTGAATGAGTGATATGAACCACATTTCCAGCAGTCTGATTTGCTTCAGATGGATCACAGCAGATGGATCCTGCAGGAAATGAAAGTGCTGTGCCTTCTTTTCTGGGAAATATTATTATTCCTAAGCATTACTCTTGTGTCTTTTTTCAGATGGTCTGTTAGTGGCGAGGATCTCCTCCCTTGCTTGTACATCTGGTTAGTGGCCTAGAACATCATCACTGTTTACAGTTATTTCTAACAGGAACTGAGATCAAAGATCAAGTTAATGGAAGAAAGAACAGTGCAAGATGAGAGCCAGTCCTCTGGTAGAAGGAGCTATATTCAGCCCTTGCAGAGCCTTATCTGCTAAGTATTTTTCCATCTCTGATTTCTGTAAGCCAGATACTCTGATCTTTATGTTGACAAGCTTTGTATTTAAAACTACATCAACTACATTTAATTTGGGCACATCTTTAACCCACTGCCCTTTCAGTTCATCAAAAATCCATTTTACCTAGTGAGGGCTGTAACACCGCCCCTGAACCGCTGTGCCTAGGCATCCTCTCAGCTGTGAGCTTGGACTTGAGCTGAAGGCTGCATCATCTTCTGGGTTCTTGCAGATGGACAAATACAGGTTGAAACAGAGGAAATAATTTCTCATATGGATCTAACAGAATCTTGAATCCTTGCAGACTAGGTAGGTCTAGCACTGAGCTCACATTTCTGACTGTATGGCAGCAAGTAAAAAATGTGCATGTAACATAAACAGGGCTGAACTACTATGACTGATTTGGGTTCTTCTATTTTTGTGTTCTTTTCTTTTAAACCAGCCAGGGTTTAAATTAAACCCATCACTTCCACATATTTGAAGAGGGATTTACACAAGATGCAGACATTTTTCATGCCGATTGCTGTGCATGCACCCATTGAAAATCAACAGTTACAATTAATTTCTGAGCCTAGAATGCACCAGTGAAGCAGCCCGTGCCTCCTTATCAACACACATGCATAGAAATACGGTTCTCTATACATTTTTTCCAGTGATGTCAGATCCTGGGTGTTGTGAAATGCCTCAGATTTTATTTGCATGCATTTGTCCAGGCCGGCATGAAGGTGCAGGGGACAGAAAAGAGTCCAGCAGCACTGGAGAGCTGTACCCAGAAGTCAGAGCAAACAGAAGCAGCCACTGCTACATTCCACCTGTTATCCCTGGGAGTCAGCACGCTGCCTTCCCCCTCCAGCCTGCCCGCGAGTCCTGGCAGCGCCAAGATAACATTTCACTTCAGATCTGCTCACGCCAGGTTATCGATGAAGTTAGGAAAACGAATACCTTGCAGGGAGTGAGGCTAGATTTTCAGTTTGCTTAATTTATGGGCCAAGTCTGGTCTGGCGCAATGCAAGTCCAGCTGTTGGTGTTCTTTGTCATCCAGCTTTTAGGTGATGCCATTTTGCTAGTGCAAGCATGAAAGAGGGGGTTACAAAGATTTTGCAGCCAAGCAGCAGTGGCTGACTGCCGCCTTCTCTGGTTACAGCTAACAGCACATTCTCACCAACCCTCTCTGATTCTGTTTGTTCACAGGCCCGGGGCAACCGGAATATCTCTCTTTTGTTCCACACTCCTTCATCACCACAGCAACAAATGGGCAAATATATATATTTTTTTGCCAGTAGGCTGGTAAGTTTTCAAGACCACACACACATGCAGGATGCAGGTAGTTCAAGCGGCAGGTTTAGCACATTAAAACTGTGGGATTAAATGGTAACCGTGACCATGGCCCAACTCCTTCCAGTGCCTATTGGAAAATATCTCACAGAGTCACACCTGGAGCTGCCCGAGAAGGTGAGTGAGCCATAACATAGAACTACAGAATGGTTTAGGTTGGAAGGGACCTGAAAGCCAACTCAGTTCCAAACCGCTCCCGTGGGCTGGTTGCCCCCCACCAGATCAAGCTGCCCAGTGCCCTGTACAACATGGCCTTGAGCACCTCCAGGGATGAGGTACCCTCAATCTCTCTGGGCAGCCTGTGCCAGGGCCTCACTACAGTGAGTAAAGAATTTCTTCCTAACATCTAACTTAATCCTCCCTTCTTTTAGTTTAAAGCCATTCCCCCTTTTCCTATTAGACCTGTAAAAAGTTGGTCCCCTTCTGCTTACACGTTCCCTTTAGTTACTGGAAGGCCACAATGAAGTCTCCCTGGAGCCTTCTCTTCTGCAGACTGAACAAGCCCATCCCCCTCAACCTTTCTGCATAGCAGAAGTGCTCCAGCCCTTTGATATCTTCATGGCCTCCCTTTGCACCCACTCCAACAGCTCCACATCCCTCCTGTACTAGGGACCCCAGGCTTGGACACAGTACTCCAGGTAGGGCCTTACAGGTGCAGAGTAGAGGGGGACAATCTCCTCCCTGTCCCGCTGTCACCTCTCTTTTGAGTGAGCCCAGAAAACAATTGGCCTTCTGGGCTGCAGGAGCACACTGCTGGCTCATGTCCAGCCCTTCTTCCATCAGGACCCCCATGTTCTCCACAGGGCTGTTCTCAGTTACTTCTACTCCCAGTCAGTGGCTGTTAAAGCAATGGAAGGGAGATGGAGGGGGACCACCCTGATCTCATCCTAACTGTGCCACTGGTGGAAACAAAGGTCAGCCCTTGTGCAGGAGCTTAAAAATTGAATGCGCACCCGCATGGGGACACTGTAAACCACAGACCCTGAAAGCACTGCAGTCAGCAGCAGAAGCAAGGTTCCCAACCCCTTTAATAAAGGTTGGCACCAAATGGGGAGCAAAAGGAGCAGCATCAGTGACTCCTATCCTGGGTTCTGCAGGAGGGGATTCACCTCAGGTGTCTGCCTTTGTGCAAGCCTTGCGTCACTGCTGAGTCCCACCATGCAGCAGCAATTATAGCATCAGAGCTACAGACAAATGTGGACTTCTTGTTGTTGGTTCTGAGTCTGGGAAGGGATCCTTGCCAGCTGCAGCTGCTGGAAGGTACAGCGACTTGGCATGGTTTTGGGGCTGATGGATCATCTGGCATCAGAGCCGAGGAAGCTTGGACACTCTCATCCACAGCCTCTGGTTCCAGGAGTTCGCCAGAAGGTCTCCAGTTTTTCCCTAATCTGAGATTTGTGAGGCACCCTGAAACCTCTGTATCACCAGGGTATTTCATGGGAAAGTTTTCTTTTTGCTGGTTACAAGTTGCTGCTTGCACGTTTTCTTTTTTTCCCCTGTATCTCCACCATCTATTCTTTTCAAGTGACAGATACTAAAAGTAGTAATCTGTAAAAACACGTACCACCGGAGTTACAAAGAAAATCTCTTGGGAGACAGTGAAACAAACCCAGTCCCAAACACCCTCCCCTTCCCCACGGTGCCAAACCACCTCCTCCCCTCCCTCCCTGCCAGCAGCTCGGTTCTTCCCCTATCCCCACAGGGAGGTGGTAGCAGATCCAAATCCCAGAACGCAGGATTCCTCCCTGCTCGAGGCCTCCCAGCGCACATGGAAGGGGAAAGGCTGGCGGTGCCCTGTGCAGGGACAAGCACCTTTTCAGCTGTATAAAATATATTAAATTCCCATCGCCGGAGCCAGCGTTGAAAGATTTCAGCAAGGCCAACACTTGACCTTTAGCAGACAATAGCCACGGCCCTAATTGGCAAGTGCTCATTGTGCATTCTCGTGTGTTGTGAACAGGCGGGTTTCATGCTCATTCCCCTCCAGGCTCAGGTCTGGGGCTGCAAGCGGGACGCAGGGAAGGTTTGGTGGTTTCCGATTGTTCCGGCGTGCCACCTGCTGACTCGTGGGCGACAGTAGCCAGTGTATCAAAAGTCCTTTCACACAGCCCCGCTTTAAACTTCAGCCCTATTTATATTAATGGGATCATTCAATGCATTTCACTCACGTTTTGATTTAGAGCCGGAGGACAGACCTGAGTTACAAATCCCAAGTGAACACCATGAGATGTATTGGACGCTCGCTGTACCCGCTCATTGTGCTCCAGCTGCTCTGCAACTACAAAATGCAACTACAAAACAGCTCCGAAAAAGTCTTGAGACTCAAAGTACAAAAGTGCCACGTTTAAGGCACACTGTGCTTTCTCATGCCTGCTGCACACTATGCGTCAGCACCACAGTGCATCTGCATGCAGTGCCCAATAATTAATATCCAATAATTAAATACCCACCACCCAGAGCAAATCTGGTTTGGGATCTCCAAGCTGACACGCAGGGGATGCTTTTCAGAGCAGAAGGAGTTCAATACTCTCCAGCAAAGCTTTTGCACCACTTTCCTCCTTCTGGCACCTTAACGGGGTCTAATTTTTGCACTGGTCTCCCACACATTTAATAGAAGACGCACATTCAGGCAGGCTTTGTGCCCAGAACACAATTATGCATCCAACTGTCCGATCTGTGTGGCCAAATCCTCAGTGTTCCCGGGGGTTCTCAGGTGCAGGTTCACACTGGTTCATCAGGTTTCCATAGGGGGGAGGAAATGTAATTTAGCTCTTTCAGTCTTAGTCATTGAGAATAAAAGGGGAGTAAGTGAAGCTTGTCTTTGGCGGTCGGAATGGCAAACAAACCAGGCATGATCCTTTATCTTAAAGTGAAATTTGCAAGTGAACAAGGCATTATAATTGATGCAGATTTCAAGATATAAGGTGAGGCTATTCTGTGTTTAGGTTTAAATGACAAACCTTATCTCACTTTTCCCATCCCCTCCCTTCTTCTTCCCTTACACAGCAGAATGCTTTACCATAATTTCTTCAGACCCAGTCCTCAGAGCTGCCATTCCCCAGCAAGAAGAAGGTAATCCCCTCAAACATTTCTCTTGACACCAGCTGACCACAGGCATGCCACAATACCTGACGCAAGCAGTTTCCATGTGCTGGGTCATTCTGTGACGCTAACAAAAACGTTACTTGTGATTAAAAAAAATAGAAAAATCCCAAAACCTGAAGTCACAGCACAGAAAATTACTGAGGCATCAGCCCACATCAAGATGTGGAAGGATATAAAGGTATATCTGAGGAAGATATATTGAGTCTGTTTAATTTGAGACCTAGATTCAGTGTTCTCTGATGCCAGTTAAGAAGGGAATTCAGAAGTCTTTTTAGGAAAGGACCTTTCAAGTCCTCAAAGGGGAACTAGTAGGGTCTCTGCTGCTGATGAGCTGCTCTGCAAGGGACTTCTGAATGCAAACACCACTGAGCTCAAGAACAGGCTGTGAGCACCCCATCCCTGGAGGCTCTCAAGTCCAGGTTGGATGGGGCCCTGTGCAGCCTGATCTGGTGGGGGGGAACCAGCCTAAGGCAAGGGGTTGGGACTAGGTGGGCTTAAAGGTTCCTTCCAACCCAAACCATTCTGTAATTCTATGATTCTATGACTCTACAGTAGCTGTGGTCTGTGCCCAGAAGTACCCTCCCAGGTGATGACTGGTAGGACTTAGGAGATAGCAGGTATTTCTAAAGCATCACCAGCCCAGCTTTGGATACGTTGAACCTCAAAGTAGAATGTCTTAGGCCTACAAGGCAACCAGATGCTCCTAGAGAGGACCACGGTGCCATACCAGTCTACATGGAGACAGACTGTACCACCTTCCTTCATGCCAGAAAACTGCTCCTGTTTTATTTAACAACATAGGTGTCACTAAGGAAGCAAACATTTTCACCTCTTAGGACTTACCAGTCTTGGATTCTCCCATGAGTTTAATTGAAACACTGAGAAATAAAATGGAAGACTTGGTCTCTTCTGTGTGATTAGGAAGTGGGAACGGAGGCTAGAAGATGACAGGGAAGGACTAATGCCAGAAAAGGGTCTAGGATGAACGGAAATGCAAAGAAAAATATTTTATAATTGCGTTACTAAATAACAGAGATTCATTAGTATCCTAAGGCATCATATATTTACTGTGTGAAGAAGGATATTCATCCATACGGAGATGGACCTGTTGTCCAAAGATGGATTGTAACCTTGATCTCTCTGTACTTCTTTGCTTGGGTTTGGATGTGGCACTGATTTTGCCCTTCAGCTGTAACTGAGTAAGAAAACATAAACTGTGCAGAGGAATAAAAGCTGCATAAACAGTCAAACTTCAATGCAAAGCAATATACGACTGGAGTCGTAGGTTCTAACATTTTGCTTTGCATTTTCCAACTATTACAGAGCTGTCATTTGACTGAAGGCAATGCTGTCCACTGAAATATTTGACTGCAAAGTGAGACAGATGACCCTTTGGTGAATTAGCTAAGGTGAGAAAGTGGTGCACAAGGAAGGAAATGACTCAATGGAGAACATATGGAAGCTAAGCACACCTCTGGCTTCATTCTTAACATTGCTAGATTCATGCAGGAAGAGAAGTAATACTGTGGTCCAGGGAACTCACCCAAGCCACAACCCTATCTACTCCTCCCCAGCCTACCCTGCTCTTCAATATCATGCCTGCAGCAGAGATCCCAAACCAACCTCATCCCCACTGTGAGGCTGCTTTGGGATAGGAACATTCAGCTTTTCCTGAAAGCACAGCTCTAAGCACATCTACATCACTGAGAAGATGAGAAGCCTCAGTGCTAAGCTGAATATGGGCGATCGAGATTTCCACCTTCTTTAGGACCACATCCCAGAGAATGAATGGAGCTGGGAATGGCAAGAATTATTTTTGAAGGCAGAGCCCATGAAACTTCTTGGCCTCACTTTGGAAGCAAAAAAACACCAGGCCTGGTGTCGGAAGGGTTACAGGGCAGTTATCCTCAAGAAAATATAAATAAATAAATAAATAAACACTTTAAAGTAATTCGTAAGTGAAAAGTTACCTTTCAAAACTCGTGTAAGCTTCTATAGAGTCTTATAGTATTAATTCCCAGTCTGTGTGGTACATACTACGAAGGTGCATTTGCTTTAGTCAGCAGATCTCTTCTGAGCAAACCAAAAGGTTGTAGATGTAATAAGGAGTACGTGGTTAATTATATCTTATTTTATTAGTTATATATTAGTTATGTCTCAATGCCTGAAATGGGAGTGAGAAAGAGTGAGAGTCGTTAATCGGAGGAAACTGAATTCTGAAAACACTTTGAAAAAGCAACTGCAGACATTCTGCCCAGTATTTTTGTTGCTTTCTAAGGTTATTGGTGCAAATTAGAGTAATGCTGATGTTTTCATTCCAGTCTGGAAATAAACGCTGGATGACAAATCCCATTAGAGACTGAAATTAATTGACTATTTGCTGCAAAAGTGAGATGGGATATCTTTCGAAGAAAATGGGAAGTCCATAAGGGACAGCCTGCTTACTTGTCTTGAGCCTTTGGGCTCTGGTAATCTTCCCAGCCCAGATGTGAAGTCTGGCTGGAGTGGAGGGAAGAAGGAATGGGGTCATCAGCAAGAAAACCCAGCTGGCTGGTAGAGTTAGAGAGGGTGTGAGAAGGCTCACTTCTGGACTGGACTGTTGAATTCAGTGCTCCAGTACAAAGAAATAACCTGAGCTAACAGTGAATTCTTGAGTCTTTGTGCACAGCTCCCTCTGTTTTCCCCATGGTATTTATGTAATATAAATGCTATATAACATATAACATATGCTTAATTGTAATTATTTAATTCAGGCTTCATATGCCCTGGGTATAGGGACCAATATACAACTATATATGTTGTACTCCGATCAGAATAAATGTTCTAATCCAGCATGGGATAGAGGAAGGAACATTTCTACAACCACTGGTCTTTGGCACAGTTTTTTCAAATACCTTAATTGTATTCTATTTCAGTTTTAATTCGTGTTACGCGGAGAAGAGGAAAAACATGTAGACTGGATAGCTCAGCCAGAAGACCGGTGGATACAACAGTTTATTGGATGACTGACAACAAGCTCAGGAGATGTAACAGGAAGGGAAGCACAGCCCTATATCAAACAACAGAGACTTTGGGAGGTTTTGAGTGTTTTGACTCTGATGGCAATAAACTACCATCATTTGCCAATAAAACTGTGGAAATTCTCCCTGAAAAGCAAAATGCCTGTCTTTGAAGCCATGTCTTCATGCTGAATGATGCATTATTTGATGGGAATTATGGATACAGAGCTTGCCCAAGAGGTTGGAAGGAGATAGCATCACCTGTCTGTGGACACACTGCCAGTGCAGCGCTGCAGACACCGCCGTGCCTTGGCACAGACACTGAATTGCAGTCCGAAGAGCCACACTGAGCTTGTCCTGTGGGTCACTCCCTGACAGCTGCATGCGTCACGTACTTCAGAACAGCAGATGTGGCACTGAGGATATTGGCATAACTCAACCACAGGAGATGTTGATTCATTTACAAATCTGAGATTTCTATCTCCTTTAAATTAAGGTTATAGGCCACTGAGAGCAGCAAAATGAGACAGTATTGACCTCCCCAGAGTGCTCATAGCAAGCCTTGCTTGATTTTCTTTCTTTTTTTTTTCTTTAAGATTTTCAGTTGCAATACTGGCTAGAGCTCAAAAGAATTCAAAAACCCTTATATCCTGATGTTATTTAACAGGACGAGGACAACAGACGCTTCGTCTTCAGTTCCTTCAGCTATCTTTAAATGTTGTCTGAAATGCTTCCCAGATGATTGGGTTCCTGAAAACAGATGTCTTAGGAAGAATCATAGCAAATGTCCCATTGCAGCATTAATGATGAGGAGAAAAAACAGTGTTCCAGCCATTCCAGAGCTGTGCTATTCACACCTGGCAGGAAAAAAATACCTGTGGTACAAGTTACAATACTTTTTGATTTATATTGCGGTATTAAATAAAGCTTCTGTACTGGTTGAGTATTTACTTATTGCCCAAAGTAGAAGGCTGGATTTATCCTGTAAGTTACAGGGCAGAATTGAAGCATGGGAAATAGTCGCCACTGTGCCTCTGACCTCCTGTGTGACATTGGGCAAAGCCATTTCTCTACTGTGCTGCAGTTTCCTCATCTGTAATTGGGGGTGATGATAACACCTTCGTGGGGAAGCACCAGTATTTAGAACCCACGTATGATCATCACATCCATTTTCACTGTATCATAAATGTTTCTTAAGTCCATTTACGTAGTATATCAGATTTTGCATTTTTCCATACATCTCCAAAAAGAAGGTGAACCTTGAGCCTTTGTCCAGCTGCACTATTCCTGCTCATTTCACAGGCAGCTCTGGCTGCTGCTGTCTGCTGGGATCTTGCACCACAAGTTGCACTTTGATGTGGCATTGGCACAGGGATGCTCCCCTCCAGCAATGCGCCCAGCAAAGCCACAAAGTGAAGTGCCAAGCCCAGGCAGGGTCAGGGTGGATTCCACAGCTTTTGTGTTGCTGCCTCTGCCTCCACTTGAGTTTTCCCTTCCTGTAGCAATTACTGCTCATCAGCACAGATTAACAATTGCACAAGCCAACCCTCGGAACAAATGAATTCAGGGCCAAGGGCCAATCTTAGTGGAGCTCTGCCACTGACTTTAAATGGGCTGGGGATTTAGCCCTGCAGCCTTCCCTGTACTTCCTCCCTTCTCCCATTCATGTGCTGCACATGTGCAGCTCGCTGGCTGTGGGATGAGGCACTCCCAGGTACCCAGGTACGAGCTCCAGAAATTGCTCTCACAACCTCCTGGCATTCCTCCCCACCGCTCCCTGGCCCCATCTTCCTGCTTAGAGCTGTTCCAGCCATTTTATGGTTCCTTTTAAAAGGCAAGACAAAAATAGATCGCAGTTCATTCCTACAGGTTTCTGATGGGCTGTGAAGAACTTAAAGGTCCTCTCACCTCATCTCTGGTTTATCTGGTAGCCTCAGGTCACATCTACATGAAAGAGTTGCACCAATTCAACGCTATGTTAATTTAAACCAATTCATTAAAGTAACACAAACCCTGGAGCAAAGCGGAGGAATGGACGTTCCTGCAGCGTATTAAAACCAGACTCCTATCGGTTTACTTTAATCTGGTGAGAAACTAAACCAAAGCAAGGAGCGCCCATGGACAGGTTTGCTCTGGTTTTACTGAACATATGGAAAAGAGCAATGCAAATCACACCACGGAGTTCTCACTCAGCTGAGCTCTGCTTCTTGTTGGCCTGCGGGGACCAAGTTACAACTTGAAATGAATGCATTCCCCTCCAACCCAGCTGTCTCTAGTGCAGTTCTTTGCTTTCCTTTCTTGCAGAAGAGCAGCAATCTGTCACTGTTTTAAGACTTTACAGAGGATTCTTCAGGGCATTTGAGGTTGTCAAGAACCGTGGAGATGTGGCACTGAGGGACATGGGTTAGTGGGCATGGAGGGGATGGGATGACGGTTGGACTGGATGATCTTAGAGGTCTTTTCCAACCTGAGTGATTCTATGATTCCATAATTTGGGTTTTGCAGGAGATGGGTTGGAAAGTCAGCACAGCACTGCTGGATGTGTAATAATCTTCTGTGCTACAGGAAACCAACAGGGAGTAGAAGCTTCCTTTGCTGCACCGATGAGGCTCTCCAGGGCTGATCTATCAGTCCCTGGATCCTGGCTTCAAGCTTTACCATTCAGCTGAGCTCTGGAAGCACAAAAATTGGCCAGGAACCTTCAACATTCACGACTGCATGTCTCTTGCAATGATACGCACTGTTGAGGTCTCATGTGTCTTACCCAACCCAAGGGGCCCTGTTCCAGACCAGCTCCTGGCTCCACACAGGACCACCCAAAATCCAAACTCTGCGTCTGAGAGCAGTGTCCAAATGCTTCTTGAGCTCTGGCTGCTTGTCTAATGTTGAGGTTATCTGTTGTTTGAATGGGGACACATTACCTAGGTGGTCAGTCATCCAGAAGAGAAGGTAAGTAGAAAACTGGGAGACTCGAGTGTCTGTGAAGTGGTGCCAGTCACTGGTGTATAATTCCATAAAGTAACACCAAAGGTTTTCCATCAGGAAAATGCAAGTGGGAAAGTGGAAGCCTACCGTGAATATTCCTTGGCAGCCACCTACCTGCTGAGCGGGACCCACCGAGAAGTTTTTACTCCAGGGGACCCATCTAGGCTAGGGAAGCATGTGAAAATGTTTCCTGATGCTGATAATATCAGTTGGCTTTCCCCTGCCTTGGTAAGTACTGGGAGTCTGAGTGTAGGTGGCTGCTGGCTGGTCCTGGCACTTCAGAGCTACGTCAGTTAGACATGTTCTGAGCAGCACTACACCACACTGCGGGGACTCTAAGTCATGAGTCCTACATTTCCATCATTGTGAGTATTCAAGGCAGGAAGAAAAACAGAATCAGTGTTAATGCGGCCTAAAGCCATTAGCATGTGTAGGGGTGGTGTAAGTATAACAAGTTTCTCAGTATTTAAGGGGAAGAGGAAAAAAAAGGAGGGTCTGCTTTTCAAAAGGTATACGGTTTTTACCATTAACTGAATATTTTTACTTTTGGTTATGTTTCAGAATGTATCATGGCGACCCTGCCCATGGCAGGGGGTTGAAACTAGGTAATCTTTGAGGTCCTTCTCAACCCAGGCCATTCTATGATTCTATGATCCTATACTTAGGAAGATTTGAGACTTCCCTTTACAGGAGATTTTCATCATACTGGTGAAATCCTGGTGTTTTCTGCTAGACGTTTTTGTGTTCCTATGGGCCTTTTCATCCAAGGATCTCAAATTATCACTCCAAAGTTTTCATGGATTCAAAAACATGATTAAATAAATTTGCAAGAGGAAAGTATGCCAGGTGCTGTGAAAAACAAAAGCATAATCTCTAACTCAGGAAGCCCTTAAGCCATGGATAGCTGGAAGCTAGGAGAACACACCAGTGAAATCTTAGATTGTATATCTGTTCTTACCTTCTTTTCTAGCATCCAACAGATGTTACTGGCTACGTGCTGCTTTCATGTTCTTAACTAGTTCCTTACATCTTTGGTCAGAGGAATGTGATGTTGCATCTCGTGATGGTTTCACTCATATTCACGGTTATCCCTAACTCCTTCCTCCCATAAAAGAAGACTTGGCAGCCCTTCTTCCCACAGCTTCCCTTCACTCCAGAGGTGGGCACATACAGCAAACACAGTCTTATCTGATACCAGGATAAGGAATGGGGGCAGAGGGACAGGCTGTGTATGCGGTGGCATAATGTACACCCAGCGCCTATAGGCGACCGAGGAGGCTACCTCCCCTGTTCTCAGCACCCCTCCCTCACTGACCCTGTGCGAATGTAGATCCCTTTGAGATGCAAACTCTCTTTTGTTCCTTTTGTGGTTTTCTGCCTGCTTAGGAGTTGATTCAACATGTGCCAGAGCTGGCCAAAGGGAGAGGAAGGGAAAGCACAGCTGGAAGCAGAAGGAAGAAAAGCAAGCTTTTCCCTCCCATAACAAGCTGTTAAATTCGTTCTTGCCGTAAGAACTTCTGCCTTCAGGCACAGCTCCACCTATCTGAAGATCTTCGGTGCATCCCTCTTAGCTTCTTGGTCCCCTTATGTTCTTGCACTGGCTCTGACTCTCTTAGTGATCTTCACAGCGCTAAATCCATGGACTGATCTAGCAGTTGGTTTGGCTTACAAAGCCAGCTACAGGAGGCAGTACAAAGTAAGTGGGAGGACCATGTGGCTGGCTGGAGATAAAAGGAGAGAGGAAAGAGTAGGAGAAAACAGGGTCCTTTTTTTTGGCAGCAACTAAACGGCTCAAACCCTGGTATATAACTTCATCCTCCCTTACAGGGGATTGTAGCAAAACAGCCCACAGAGCACTTGTCATTAACAAAGCAGTACCAATCTTCAAGCAAAATTTGGCTTGAGAACTTCTCACACAAACTGGAGCAAGAGACCAGATGCAATTCCTTCCTCCCAGTTGATGTGGGTACCATTTAACACTTCCTCATTTGGTCGAGACAGGGGAAGCTGACCTACCCTAAGCCTACCAGCACGAGGACCAAAGATGGACAGGCTTTGATCCAAATTAAATGTCCAAATATTGTGGACTAATGTGCTACTCATTGAGAGCAACAGAAATCAGCCTGGCTCTGAGCTTAGGAACTCAATGCAGGAGGTTTGTCGGTGGAACGAGATTCTTGCTGAACTTAATCTCACTGGCTTCAGCCCAGCTATCCAATCTGTCCAGATCCCTCTGTAGGGCCTTCCTACCCCCAGATGGATCGGCACTTCCAGCCAACTTGGTGTCAACTGCAAACTTACTGAGGGTGCACTCAATCCCCTCATCCAGGTCATCAATAAAGATATTAAACAGGACAGGCCCCAATACCGACCCCTGGGGAACACCACTTGTGACTGGTCTCCAGTGCACCCAGGGATGCATTTGGGATTAGGAAGTGGTCTGGCAATACCTACCAGGAATGCGAGGGGTAAGGCTGATCCTGCGAGAGGTAAGGGCACAGTCTTGAGGTCTTTTCCTGTATTGATGCTTGGCATTGACTAGAACTTTTTTCAGCTGTTGAATTTGACTCCACAAAGCAGATGTGGTTATAAATCTGAGACAGAGTATAAGTATCAATGAAGTGTAAGAATGCACGAGCAGCTAACGGATTTTAAATTGTTGGGTTGTGACTTACGTCACCAATTTTCAAGTTGCTGGGACCTTAATCACAACACAGTCCTGAGTGGTTGTGCAATATCTGCTCTGCTGCATTTCTGTGACAATGCAACTGCAAAGGATGAAGGAACGAGTTCCCATATACGTCACAGAGCCTACTAAAAGTCTTTGGATAACTGCTGGGAGAAGCCTCGCAGGCACCTGTTCTTGCCTCTAGCTGTTCATGGAAGATGATATGGATAACCAAAGCACAATTGTAGATGCAACAACTCACATGTCGCCACTCTGATGACCCAGCTGGCTGTCTGGTGAAGGCTGTGTTTTGAAAAACCATATTCATCAAGTCCACAACAGAGGCCCAACATGATAAACACATGGTTGTAGATGAGAACTGAGAAATCAGATGGAGGCAGAAAACCTGATGTAATAGAACTGGAGTTCCTTATCTATCACAGGCTGTGCCTTGTGGCCTTCCCAAACATCCAATCTGGGTCATCTACACAGGATTCTATTTACTGCAACAGATCTGCTATCAAACAAGTTATGGTAAGTTATACATTTTTCCAGGCACTGAAGCCCGCTGAACTAGCTACCGGTTCAAATTTATGCAAGTGCTGAAACTGCGTTCTAAGTAGGATGCCCAGACATAGCTGAGGGGAGAGGGTGCTTAGAGAAGAAATCTTTCAATGAAATTACATCTAATATAAAAACAATCCTTCTATTGCCAGAGAAGCTACACAGTTTATCATACTTTGCTGCACTGAAGGCCAGTTTCTATTTGGTTTAAAGCGTTGCAGAAAGTTGACAGGAGCTGTAAGAAATTGTACTGAAACTGGTAGCATAGTTGTTACTGGGCTCATCTTTGTTTTGTTAGAGATGAGAGCTCAGGCAGTAGTCACCTTTTGAAGGTGAAGAGACCCTTTTCTTCAGATTTCCACACATAACAACAGTCCTCTCGCCCACCCAAACACAAGAAAGTAAATCCTTGGCCACAGAAGACAGAATATATTTCAATCATATTTAACATATGGTGTAGTTTTTGCACATTCACCGCTGTGAAATGAAGACAACAAGTGAGAATATAAACAGCCCACAAATGCTGAGCAAAGAAACAAGAACCTGCATCTCATCTTGTTCAGACAGCATGGGAAAAAAGGGGGGGGGGACAGCGGAGCAGCTGCAGATAACTATGTCTGTTTCAAATTCAGAACAAATCATCTCCTTGCTGTAATTCCTGACAAATAATTTTCTTGTCCAACAATTTTTACGTTGATCCCATAGGACTGCTGCGATAATCATCCTGACACTGCAGATAACAGGATTGCGATCATAAATCTTAAGATTCAAGTACATTCACCATGGTCGAGTGACCTCCAGCATTTTAAGGGAATGAGAATATTTTTCCCCTGAAAAGACGACAGCGCGAAGGGCACATAAGCAGAAAGTGAAGTCTCTGAGCTCAAGAACAATGCGTCACTTTTATTTTCAATTTGCCATGCACTCCTTATCGTTTCACCCACATTCTGCCCACTAATCGAGGCAGGAGAGCTTGGCTGGTGCAACTGGTTCTGGACGGGTCTATTTGTGGCTGTTGCCATTGGAGCAACAGCAAAACCGCCTTTTTTTACAGAAGAATCTAGGCTCTGTCCCAGGATACAAGAGACTTTATCTGAGAACAATTATTTTTGTCTACGGAGTGAAAGAACCTTTACTGCAGAGTAGCCCTGTGCGGAGCTTTTCCAGGCAGGCATGTGTAAACAATGAGGGAAGGCATGTCTGTTCTCATTAGTTGGCCCTGCCTGCTGGAATCCTGCCTTTTCCATAAGAAGAGAAATCAGGTATTCAAGCCATATCAATATTAGAGAACTGCAGAGCTGTATTTTTCTTTAGGAATAATGAACGTCGCCTTTGAGGCCGGTTTGTCTTCCGCAGGCAAAGTGAGGAAAATACAAACTAGCAGTGCGTTGTTTATCACTATGAAACACTCCGCTAATAAAAAAGCACTAATCCACAGCCAAACCCCGGTAACAGCCCAGCTGACTCATATAAACCACCACCTTACTCTCACTGCAGGGCTTTATGTGTCAATACAGTCAAATCCTGGACAATACCTACTGTTGGAGCCAATTCTACAGTTAAGCACAGCCCTATGTGTCCACAGCGATCACAGAAACGATCACCTTCCAAAATGTGAGGAGTGTGGTGCTGGGCAGTATACTAACCTTGCAAACTAGCTGCGACGTAGGGCAAACACATTCATTGGAAAACCAGTGAAGGGGCTGTAAGCCTGGATGTGCTTTCTTCCCCAGGAACCTCTCTCTCCAGCAGCCAGCGTCTTCTCCTTAAGTTGCTGTCACGTATTGTGTTCAGATGGTTACCAGTCATACCTGATCCGTTCTGTAATTTCTGTCCCAGTGTTGCAAAGCGCTCTCCTCTTCCACACTCCACGTTCACATGTCACTGGTTGTCATTCTCGGGCCACACAAGATACCCTTTTAAAGAGAACACAAACACAGCTAAAACGCAGACGGGGTGGAAGTAAATGGCTCTGAAAAAAGTAGAACAGGGATAAAGGCTGAACTGCAGCCTTAGCCAACAGGGTCTTACAAAGGGTCCCCTTTGCTTCCATTTTCCCTGTGCTGCAGGCAGCCTTGTAAAGCAAACAGACCTTACAAACAAAGCACCGCCGCCTCACAGGATGCCCAAGCCTTTCTGGAAAAAGTTGGTTAAGTCAATGAGTAAACAGTTTTGTTCGGATTGCGATGAAAGTGACTTGGAGTACAGCGAAGGCAAAGCTTCTTACCTTCTTTCTTTGCCATTACAAAGCTCACGCGACAGGACCCTCACGCTCTTGCTGCACGGTTTATATATTCCACGTGCGTGGGAGTGCTCATGGATTTGGGAAGCGGGGGAAGGGTGAAAAGTCCAAACAAAACATTTAAATGTAATTCCTTTGATGGCGCAGCTGTGAGAGGGCAACTATCGGAGGCTGTTTTGCTATGAGGCTGCATGGTTATACTGACCTTTATTAAATATGCACCAGAAGCAGTGCAGAAACCATGTTTCCGCAGTCAGCCTCTGCTGAAGTCATCTCCTATCTGCATAGTGGACCTCTGTTCTACAGTCACAGACAACACCAACTGATGCTTCACTTCCCCCCTTTCTTGTGCCCTCGTCTGCATCCCACTTCTCTCCCAAGCACTGCTCACACACAACAGGTATTTCCTGAACACTACAAGAGAAAGTAAGCGTGAGCGTGATCTGCTATGGGAGGAAACTATACAATAGCCCCCAAATGAGTGTCAGGGCATTATCCTTTCCCAGTTCCTTCACATGCCTGTGCATTCCTTTTACGTTTTGCACGATGGGTGCACCACTTAATCCCGGTCTCCATAGGCTGCAAGGAGTGCCAGAGGAGAGCTGTTCCAGCTAAAGGCAGTCCAGCAGCAGCAGAACTTGGAGTCACACAGTGGGATGATGCAGCCACACCGCTTTGGGTCCAGGCGATGCTGTGCGCAGTGCTGTGCCCAGATCCCTGCTGCCTTCCACATCCCGCACCCACCTCCGCGCAGAGCTCCTGCCCCGTCTCAGGCTCACCTGTCAAATAGGGATGATGGCAGTAAGTGACTTCAGGGGGTGTCTTCAGAACAAACACACTGCAGGGCAGTTCCCTTTCCTTCTCTTTCTGCAAACCTGCAACCCCTTGCTCCAGCTGTTCGATCCCTCCTTGCTGACATTAGTTGTATACAGGAGTGCTACAGGGCCAGGCTGGCATTAACAGACTGCTGTTTCTCAGATAAATGCGGTCATTTCCATACGTTCATGCAAAGCAAGCAATCAGCTACTTGGTGGTGCTGTAGTGTCTTACTGTGACTGAAGTGGGGAATGGGACAGCGGGGCAGGAGAGGTTTTGTGGTCTTCTTTTTGGTTTTATCCTCCATATTCAGTAACACCTGAGGATTTTTCAAGCTCATGTGCAGAAGCCACTCTTCTAAAATAAACACAAGAAAAGGGCCTTTCCTGATAGGGTAAAACCATTCAGAAACGTCGCAATCAAACCTAAATACAGAGCAAAAGTATCTCCTCAGGCACTGGTGTGCGTTGGTGTGATGTGCCTGACATGATGACAGAGGAAAATGTAAACCACCTCCCTCCCAAGCCGTTCTCATCTCCCTAGCCCAGCACCTGGCTCCCTGGCTAAATTCCCCAGTATCTCTGCATCCCTGATATTTGCATCATTACTATCAGGTCTGCAAAACCAAGCGACTCCTGTCACTCTCTGTACTGAATCTAATAGCATCCAGAAAGGGGGAGGTGTGGGGAGGGAAAGTGTTACCTAGGAGCTTCAGGATTTTCTCCAGTAGACTTGGTTCATTTTCTCTGAAGCTTCTGTGTTTTCTTTTCTCCCCTTTCGTCCCACTTCTCTCAATGGTCTGGTGCCCTCAGAGAGTCCAGGAGCAGACACCAGCTGGCCCTAGCAAAGGCCACATCC
>JANHGO010000698.1:0-38785 GCA_024606505.1 Aquila spilogaster
CACAAATGTGTGTGGGAACTTCTTCACAGTAAGGGTGACGGAGCACTGGAACAGGCTGCCCAGAGAGGTTGTGGAGTTTCCTTCTCTGGAGATATTCAAGACCCACCTGGACTCCTACCTGTGCAACCTGGGAGCCTGCTTTGGCAGTGGGGTTGGACTAGATGATCTCTGGAGGTACCTTCCAACCCCTACAATTCTGTGATTCTGTGATACTCATTGTACTCTGATCATTGTACAAGAAATAATGAAGGTGGTAAAGTCAAGCGTTGACATAGATGAGACAAAGAAGATAGAACATATAAGATAATTTCTTCAGGGAAATAAAAAGTTGAGGTTTCCTGAGGTAAAGACAAGAAGTCCGAATTTTATTCATCAGGTCTCTGTATGAATTTGCATTCCTAAAAATAACCACCATTTCAGAACATAGATTTGGCCTGCTGGAGTGAAGCTATTAGTCAATCCCATCTAGTATTCAGCCTGGGTAGTAACAAATAGCACATGGTGATAAAATGGAATTTCAGACAAAAACGTGTTGTCCTTACCTAATTAGGTATTGCTACACACTAAGCATTCCTTCCTAGTTCTCATTGCTGATGACTTTATGCCTTCATGTATCAGGCTGAATTAGCCTTATCACCTGAAAAGCTATATATAGGTGTAAAATCTTTCAGTAAAGTTTTTTTTGTACTCGCTAATCTTAGGTTGCTTGTAGTGGCTGACGCTAGTGTACCTTTTTGTGCTGTGATATTCTAAAAATACCATGGAAATCTTTGACTGTCCACATGGAAAGCAACAGTCTCTCAGAAACCCTTGGAACAAGGTGTAGAGTTTGCTTCCAAGGTAATTGTGGCATGATTGTGGCATGTCAGCCGGGAACAAAGCTGAGCAAATAAAGCTGGTGAGAGATTTATTGATCAGATGAGAAGAATTAATATGTGCCAGACCTCATGCACATCTGTACCGACAGATTCTGACATCTTCACTGTGCATTATCAAGAGAGTCTCTGCCTCATGTCGTGAATCAGAGCAAACTGAGGGACACTAGCATCCAAAAGTAGCCAGCAGTTCCCTTTCTTTATTGTGCCAAATAGATTTCTGTAAGCTGGTCTCCTGCACTCTTTTATCTGGATTTATCCTAAGGGAACAGCAATGATAAGCTGTTCTTCCGTATTTTTTTCCTGACAACACAAACTGCCCAGAAACAATGTGAAGTGTCCTGCAGGCTGGAATGGATGGCGTTTTCTGGAAGGAAACACCACCTTAGTTTATTCCCTAGATCCTATGCATCTCATTTAGACTGCAGATGTTTTTAATGCCCAAGCAGTATAAATAACCTTAACAGTAGATGTCAGCTGACTGTGTTCCCAAATGGCAACTAGAGAAGAGCAATCCATGCAGCGTCACAGCTGCTGCCTCTTCAGAATGCACATCTTCAAAACAAGTGGAAGGGACAGAGAAAAGGCAATAAATCAGACAAAAGTACCTTCTTTACTGTTTATCAACAGGAATATTGAATGAGGAAGCTGTAAGAAATATTCATGTCATCAGAGTGCTATTGGATGAGGAAGAAAACAGATACACAATCAAAAAATTTCTAACATGTTCACTTAGCAAGTGATTTTCAGCATTTTTTTCTAATTTCACTAAGTACTTTTACCATCTCTGTCTCCTTCTATTGTCAGCTCTGTGAATCTTCCTAGTCTAAAATTGCCTTGAAGTCACTTTTAACTTGCACACTAGGAACTGAGACCAAAGTACATAAATCTTCTCAGCAAGTCACTTTTCCTGACAGCCCTCTAGCTTTGTCCAGAAGCTACCCATATTTATCACCATCTGACTGAAGAGTTGTACTGCTCCCGAAGGAGCTCTTTGTTATTTGCAGCACAGCTGTCATTCCTTCACTATCAGTAGGTCTGAAGTGAGCAGCTAATTTCTCCTGATGGTGGTTCCAGGGGGCCTATGTAGATGCATTTTTTTCCAGGAGGGCTTTTTACTGTACTTAACCAAGGAGCTCCCTTCCTGAAGCTGCTTGCAAACTTAGAATATTTTTTTAGCTCCTGTTTTCTGTTAGTATCATCTTTGGCATGAAGGCTAAAGCTGGTCACTATCAGATGAATGTGTCAATGCAGTTTGATGCCTAAATGTGTAGACAGACTCCAACTGAGTGTCTCCAAAGCACATCATGGTGCAGCTCACGGATCAGTAGGAGTTAAACAGTGCTGGGATTGCAAATCTTAGACATTTAACTTCTACTGAACCCCTTTTTTGGGGTGCTTAAGTACAATGTCATAAGTCTCAAAAGCTCCAATCTGCTTCTACCTACAGGAGTGAGCATTCCTCAGGTTCAAAGAGAAATGCTCAGCTGACAGACTGAAGACTTTTGTTCTTGTCAGTATCTTCTCTTGACCTTCACACAGCTCAGTCCAGAGATGTAGTATATACCACTGCAAATTAGCAGACATCTGACTAAATACGGTGACGTTTTAAGCTTTTCCCTGTTTTTCATCCCTTGTCATTTTTTTTTCTATCCACACAATCATTTCTCTGCTTCCAAGAGTATCTAAATGCATCTAAAAATCTTGCCCTTGTAGCAAGTAAAGGATTTAGTTTCTTTTTCATTTGCACTTACTTAAAAGCTCAAGTCCCACTTTTATCTATGGATTTGTAGTGGATTATAAAATAAAATATTAACATTTTGCAACAATATGTGCAAAGAGTAGTGATGGTCCATTCTCACTACTCTGACTCTATCTTTTCTACTCAGATAAATGTTTACTGTTGTATGTTGTTGTATTTATACGGCTATCTGGTACATATAAACACTAGTGGATTCGTCCAGAGTTGCCTGTCAAAACCCAATTGAACTAACACACTGGTTTCATGGCCAATGAAGTGATAATCATTGGCACTCTTCAGGCTTTTCTGACATGAGTTTGGAAGTACTTACCACAAACTGTTCTGTAACAAGGGAATGCACTTACAGATTTGTTCTTTTGCAATAAACTGTGAAAATATTTGTAGATCAGAATTTTAAGTGAACTGAGGATTTTGTTCAGGTATACCTTGAATTTTTTCTGTGCCATTCATTTATAATGATTTCTTTTTCCTTTGCTAGGAATATCCCACTGCCATAGTTTCAGCTGTTAATAATATGTAATTCTTTCTCCATGACCACATGGTATGTTCCAGGACCCACAGAGGATATATCTGCACTGATTACTGTGCCCATGTGTTACAAGTATCATCTCCCCTGCCTCTACAGAAACAGCACAGCATCCTTGAGAAAGTGGGTTAAATATAGCCAGAGGCCAAATTTGCTCTTGAGGTAACCACTGAATTAGTGACTTAGTCCAGGCACTTGGCCTTATTTGTCAGCAGTTCCTTCAAAAACTCTTTCCTCTCTGTCTGGCGGAGGCTGGTGGCAACATGCCACCAGCAGCTTTGTCAACATGACACTTTGTCCAGAAACAGGGTGAGTGAGGTTATCAGAAGATAACTCAGCATCGTTGTCATTATTCAGCCTCTGTCTTCCCTGGCTGGGTTGCCATGGAGTTACAGCATATGCTACACAAAATAACAATGTTATTTTAGGAGAGCTATGCAGTGAACTTCAGACCTCAGTCCACCAGGCTCCCTACATGCTGATTGTGGGGATGCCAACTGTGGCTTGCAGGGTTGCCATTGATGGAGAAGTTGCAAGTTTGTGTTTTACCAAATGATGATACACCTCCACGGCACAGGCGCAAGGCACAGTTATGCATGATAGATATTAGTCAAATGTTCTTATGCTGTATCTGTGGAAAATAGGCATTTCCCCATGTTGTGCTTGACTGACTTCACGTCATTCCTCTGGCAAGAGGGACAGAATTACAAAAGCTTTTTTTTTCTTTTTTTTTTTTCCATGTGCCATAGCCAACAATGTTTTACATTACCAGCCTGTAGCACAGTTTCTAAAACTGGAATTTCCATTGCTTGGAAGGCAGAATAAATACTTTCTTTTTGGAAAGTGTCTACCTGTTTCTTTTTCTGCTGCCTTTCTTCTTCACTTCTCCAAAACATACGCTTTCAATCTCTGTAGTTTATGTGTAAGAAATCATTGCTGGCAGAAATTTTTCTTTGCAGTTTATCTCCCATTGACCTGTAAAAAAAGAAAAACAAAACTAAAAAAGGGAGAGAGATAAAGAAGAAAGAGAAGTCAGGTACATATTTACTAGTAAGATGGAAGAGAGAGTGGGGGAAGAAAAAGAACAAGTAAATACCTCTTCAAATCATTTTTCCTTTTCCTTTCTTGTGCTTTGAGGTTCAATCTGGGAGCCAGAGTGCCAAAACATTGCGAAAAAAGTCGCTGTTCCCAGTATCTTCAGTTGGCATCAGAAGGACCAGTTCTAGGAAGTCTCCCAGGGAAGCTGCTTTTTATACCTCCACTCTAATTTTAGAGACAAGAGGTTTGGATAATGTGAACATGCATCCACCTCACAAGAGACTGTTGCAAACTGAACCTGACTGGAGCCTTCCAAAGGTCATGCTTGTCTTCGCAAAGATCTGGATTTCAAATGAAGGGCTTTGTAAACATCGGTCATTCCTCATTTCCCTATTTAAGGCATCTGTGTCAGAATCAAGGTCCAAGTTACCAGTTATGGGAAAGAGACTTTAGAAATTATAAGAACCTGTGAATATAAACAGAAACAAAAAACAAGGACATCTTACTTTCTGTTTCTGCCAATATTCTGCCAATATTAGGAACTGAGTCTTATGTGTTTCAGTGATCTGATTGCTCCAAATGGTACTTTAGAAATACAACCAACAGAAATATCTGCATTTTATGAATCAGTCTCCACATCTGTAATTATGAAAGACTTTGTTATCTTGGTCCCCCATTGTAGCTCCCCCATAGCCAGAGATCTTCGTCATGATCCTGGCTGGTCTCCCAGCACCACCTACTTCCATCTGAGCTGGATGCCACAGGATCCCACCCAAAGGAGTCCGGGCTCCCTTGGAACAATGAGCAATTCTTGGGAGACGCCACTGGAACGCTGTTGCTGTGGTACAGGAAGGCTGATAACATCTCTCGAGCCACAGCAGCCCTTTGTGTCAGCAGACACAAGTGGGATGTTCCTTCTTAAGCTTTCCAGAGCCAGAGGAAGTGGGCCTTGAAACACAATGCTCATTGAAATCGGCTTTCATCTGGAGGCTTTTGCGGCGTAAGCGCCACGCGGTGATGTGCTTTCCATCTGCAGCCTAGTCCTCCTGATGCATTTCCTCTGTTTGTTCCAGAGGGATGGATGGCAGCACCTTAACACAGACACGCATTGTACTAGCTGGTGGGCATTATTCTGGACATCGGAAATCAGTAGTCTTGAGCAATAGAAGTATCCTCAGCAGCCTCTGATGGAAGAGGATAACATTTCAAGCTGTCTCCTCCTTCTTCTTCCCTGTCCACATGAATAGCATGCTCATTATAGAAGGGTTTAAAAGCATTTCACATCCAACAGGGAATGTACTATGTGCTTTGTTATTCAGAGTTTCTCTCTGTGAGGAAAAGCTACATATGATGCTAAAGAGTTAAGGCTCTAGAGAGCATTACAGTAAATGGAGGTAAACTACAACTGCTGGTTGTTATACAACAGTGCTTCACTGTGCTTGTTGAAGATTGGATTATACAAGAAGGAGAGTTGAGAAGGACATTGTCACTAAGAAATAGTCACTTTAGCCATGCACTGAGACACTGTGAGTGCAAGCCACAGAGCCCAACAGCAATTTTCTTGTCATACAGATCTGGATAGGATTTCTGCTTCAGGCTGTGTTTTTGCAGGATTCCTGGTGGTTTGTAAAGTCTTGTAATTAGTCAGAAGGAAGGCTGTTCAGAAAGAAGCCAAGGCTTGTTGCAAGTCAGTGGATATCAGATGAAACTGCCATGTAGGCAAGTGTGGAATTGAGTGTGATAGCATAAGGACAAAACGTAATCATTCCTAAAGAGTAAATGTTCTCATCAATCCCATAAAATAACTTACCCTTTCTGCTACAAGGTACTATAGAAAAAGATAGACATGTCTTTACTTATTTGGCCTCTCCATATCAGAAATATTCCATGAAGGCTCAAACTGTAACGAGATGAGATTTGTAGGAGAAAAACTGCAAGTAACCAGTTTTCACAAACTAATTACTGAGCATTAGGCTTGATCCCAGCTAATGGATCACAAGTATGTTTTGGTCGCTGGGGATAGCTCCACTACTTAATCACCCTGAGAAGTTTATAGGGAGGGAGGAAAAAGCCAGGCAAAAAATTCATTCAGTTTATGTGGAGGTGAGTGATGTGTTATATAGGAGGAGGAAATTATTACCAAAAAAACCGACACAACAAAATAGCATAAGCACCTCAAAATGAGGTCCCTTCCAACCCCTGCAATGCTGTGATTCTGTGATTACAGTGGTGCTGAAAGACTTCAGTGAGGTTAGGTCTGTGGTATTTTAAATGCTCTACATGCATATAGTGTCTGTTTAAGGACATAGGCTGTAGAAAATCCTACCCTAAGAGCACCTTTAAAACTTCAGCACAGGGGTCACCTTAAATGCTCAAGTGTTTGTTGAACAAACAAATGTGATGGTTGCTATCAGGTAGACATACGTATGCTATCATCTGTATTGTGACATCCATTCAGCTCAATGTTTGTCCATGGCTGACACCCAGGTAGCTTCAGGAACAATAGTGACTCACACAGGCAGGTTCAGGGTGAACTAATGAACCTGTACTGGGACAGGATGAATTTCCCTTGTCATCTGTGTTGACAGAAGAGTGATCCTGGCTGCAGCTGAGGCTATTCCCCTAACTTTTAGTCAATTAAAGCCAGGTAAAATAAATTTCAGCTTCATTGTCTTTCACCTCAAAAGCAGTCATACTAAAAATGGCATTAGCGCTGCTATGAGTGAAATGGAATACAATAGAAAACAAATCTATGGTTTGCCAAACTTCTTAGATGAAGATATTTCATTACAAATTATTTGCTCCTGAAATTTGTGTTTAGACTAGATATTAGGAAGAAATCCTTTAATGTGAGGGTGGTGAGACACTGCAATAGGTTGCCCAGCAAGGCTGTGGGCGAGGCTGTGGATGTCCCCTCCCTGGAAGCATGTAAGGCCAGGCTGGATGGGGCTTCGAGCAACTTGCTCTAGTTGGGGGTGTCCTGCCTATAGCAGGAGGATTGGAACTAGATGATCTCAAAGGTCCCTTCCAACCCAAACCATTCATGATTTCATTCTATGATTCTATGTACTGTTCCCATACTACAGAAATAAAGAGAGATAACTGGAGAAAAACCACACAGAATCACAGAATCACAGAACTGTAGGGGTTGGAAGGGACCTCTACAGATCATCTAGTCCAACCTCCCTGCCAAAGCAGGCTCCGGTTAAGAATATGTTAGTATGTCTTTTTAAACTAGTTTTATCTCTAATTTAAGCAATGATTAGAAAGCAACTGTGTCATTTCCAGAGATGTCTAATCCTTTTTTAGTGTTTCCTGACTCCATACGGAGACTTGCTGTATTTTTCATTGTTTTCAACACATCTTTGTAGAGACATTTGCCTAAATCCCAATTCCATTATTCTAAAAGTTAGTGCCTGAAAGATTTACACTGGCACAGTTTCAGTGTATCTGAAACTGAGGGAGGCCAGCAGAATAAGATGAAATGTCCATTCAGTGATTTAAGGAAAGAAGATGGAGGTATATAACATCAGTTGTCACATTTATTTATGTAGTTCCAGCTTTAGCCATCTTCCTACAAGCTTGCCGGGACACAACGGCTGCTTCTACTTGCTTTCACTTAACACAATTCTTTGAATCATTCTGGAAATAAAATCATTTAACAATCACAAATGAAAGCAGCTTATTAACAAAAAAACCTAAACTGTCAAATAGAGTACCAAAAGAATAAACATGATAACTCAACTTCTGATACTGTTTGTATTTCTCTTTTTCTACAGAGAACTGTCTACAGCTTTAGTCAGACATACTGAGAAAAGTCATATCAACCAGGGACTATTATTCCTTGGTCTTTATTTTCCTTTAGCTGATATCAGTCTGAGTCACTTCAAGTAAAATTCAGTGACTAAGGGCTACATTTCAACAACATGGATCTCAACTGTTTACCATACTGCTGTATCTTTGGCAGATGGCAATAACATTAGAGACTGTCAGGTAGCACAAGGTCTGTAAAGCTCCGCAGTGGGACAGATCAGTTGCAACATCTCTCAGTCACCCTGGGCTGGGCAGCAGTGAGTAAGCAGTGTCATACCAAATGGGGATGTCACTAGATGAAGTGTGTCAGCATGACTACAGATTAAATATTATAAACTTAAAGCAGCTTAAGTCCCTAACTCCCTCCACAGATACACAAATGCAACATTAAAATCTGGAAAACATTATCTTTGCATGTCAAATTTTGCATGACAGTTGCATTCCTCTTTAGAGTACAAACCTCAACAGCTGGGTGATGTTGCTGAGTAGAGGAGGCAGACACCAAGGAGAGAGCTTGCTCTCCTCTGCAGCATGTCTGGCCAGGTGACTTGGCTCTGCAGCTTTACTGTCCTCATGGTTGCCATGCTGGAAAAAAGTAGTAGAGGGAATTTCAACAATTTCAGTCTCCTCTCCTTTCTGTCCTTCTACTTCTTTCCCTGATCAGTGCTCCCCCGTGTTTTTGGAGAGCAGTTATCCTTTCTGATTCAATAAGATTTACGGATACTTCCCCAGTGTTCTCTTCTCAGTTGGCCGCTGTGTTTGTGCTTGTCTTTTCATCTCCATGTGTTCCAATTGCATTGCTTTAACAAAACTGATGGTGTGCAATTAAGCCTATAATTTTTGTTATGCTCCATGAGACTGTTCTTGCGCTTCACTGTGTTCCCTGCATCCATACCCCTGAGTCAAAAGCTTTTCATCCTAGTATGCTTTTGTTAAGGAACTCATCCTCAGACTGACAGACAGCGTGTTCCATCTAGCATTAAGTTAGCATTTAACTCATCAGTAAAACCTGACTACTACAACAAAAGGCTGGAGGGGAAATCGACATTAAAAGTACCAAGAATAAAAAACCCTGCTGTAAGTGGAGATACCTGGGAATAAACCCGTAGAGTCAATAGAGAACAGCAGATGAGAGCCGAAGCTGTTTAGCAGTGAACCTCACCCCAGAAGTGACCCTGTGCCCTTGAGCCCTGTGTCCCCTGGGAGCTGCAGCGCAGGAACAGAATGGCCCCTCCGGCTCCATGCCTGCTCACTCCTGTGACGCACAGGCGAGGAGGTGAAACAGTGAGAGTCCGAAGAGGCCTCCGGAGCTTTGCTTTTCATACGAAAAAAGGACAGAAATAAATAGAGGCAGGGGTTTGGAGTCTCTAATCAGTAGTGATTGCTTCCTGTGCAGAAGTCAGCTGTTTCCATACAATAGCCAAGCTGTTCAGTCTCTAGGCGCCATCCCAAGGTCATCACTTTTCTGTTGCTGTTCCCCACCCCCATGGAAAATTCCTGTGCTCTTTTATGTATATAAGGGGTTTTTTTAACCTTGGAAAACTCACGCCTGCCTCCTGTGGTTGTGGAAGTGTTCAGCACCAGGTACAGCACCAGATCTGAACTTGGCTTCTCAGGGCTTGTCAGGTTTTCCACTTCTCCCCACAGCATCAGTCCCTGATGTGTCTCTTATCTCAACAACTTTTTAAAGCTTTTAAGCCCAATACTTATCTGCACTGTGTTGTGTGGAGGTTGAAAGTCAAGCTTGATTCTGACATATTTTTTCCTACTTGCACTTCTAGGAACTCACGTGTCATTGCCCTCTGAGACAGTAAGAAATGAGGCCATGTCAGTTCCTAGATATTGTTCCCTTATGAAATATTTATTTACACACACACAAACCTTGTGCTGTTAAACTTACCTAGTGGAAAGGCTATGCAAGTAATTGTTTTATCCTAAAAAGTTCTCGAGCTATCACTGTATTGGTTTATTTTTAGATCTGCTGAGCAAAATGCCTAAATCTTCAGAATTCAGATAACTTGCAGAAAAAAAAAGGCCAATTACTCATTCTGGGCAGCTTCTCTGTTTTCCCTGAATTCTTCCAAATCTATTTCAGAGAGCTAGACCTGACCCTGTGCAACACTAAATAACTTCAAAAAAACCCGTGTTCTTTTTCTGTTGCTGCTGACATCGGTTGGACAAGGAAGTTTATCTCCCTGCAGGTGTGATGCCACCCATAGCCCAGCCTATGGTTTCCAGCAGCTTTTAATGAATTCCCTGTGAATCTTTGTAGGCTGACAAAGTTTACTCATCAGAACTGAAAAAAAAAGAGATGGATTTCAGGAAGGATCTATCTGCTGCCATGGTGTTAGGAGTGCAAGGTGGGAGCAGTTTGTTAACATACCGACACTAGGATCCCAGCATGTGAAATTGGCCCCTCAGGATGTTTGTTGTCAGGATGATTACGGTCTCACAGCTTTACCTCTCGTGTCACTTACTGCTAATGAAACAGTAGTGCTTCTCAGCCTGTAGCTTAAGCAATGTTCAGGACAACTCAGTAATTTAACATGCAACCATACAGGGAGATCAAATTAGATGAAAACTGTGGGTTTTTCTGAATTATCTCTTTTTTTCTTTTTTCCAGAGGTTAGTTCCTACTGATTCTGATGAAAGCAAGGCTGAGCCACAGCACTGTCCTTCTCTGTGCCCAGATTTGGGTAGTGGGGGCTCTTGCCTGTGTATACAGACACTTTTGAACCTAGAAGATACCTCTAGTTGTAACTTACACTTTCATTTCTCTGTGGGTGATTTTTTGGTAGTTTTTTGAGTTCATTCAGGGACACAGAAATCTGCTGCTCAGCTGCCAGCCAAGTTCATGAGTATCTGCTCCTCTCAGATTCCTCCTAAGAAAGGTACGACCAAACTGGCTCACTATTCTGCTGGGAATAATCTCTATTAAAACACTTCTGTTTGAAGGCCTCTTCCAAGTTCCCTGGCCTCTGTTTCTTTCTTTTCTAGTACATTATTTCACTGTAATAGTTTCTTTGAGGCTATTTCTAGCTACTGAGATGATTGTCATAATAACATTAGGCAAGATACCTCAAAAACCCTCTCAGACAGCTGTGTCATTTGAAAATCCTAAGTGAGTAACTGCTTAATATGAGATCAGTGTACTATATAAAGGGCAGATTGTAATTTATTTATTTATTACCCCCTATGAATAGATCTTTTAACTTTTACAATCTAATACGTATGTTGATTTGGTTGTGAACCAGTACTTTGACATGTTAGTACAGCTTCCCATTGACAGGTAGAAACCTAAGCACAAAAAGCCCATAGAATTTTACATATGCCATTAGTACACTGCCTTTTTACTCTTTCCCTGATGGCTATCACTACAGCAATATGTCAAGTGGCAATGGGATTGTGCCATTATGTAGATGTGCTGACATTCTACCACAAAGAGCTTTGAATTAAAGTCCCCTTTTTCAGATTTATACTAAAATGTTAGCTACAGGGACCTTTACCTTTTCAAGCATTATTTTTCATGTCTAGTATTTACCACCAGAGTAAGATATCCTCGCACTTTCTTCTAAGTATGGTATTCTGTGTCATCATTGAATATCTGCACTAGTATAGGTCGCTTGTTGCTGTTTTCCAGAAACTGTTAAGTCCTTGGTTGCCCACAATAAGGTTTAATACAGTTTTCTCTGCAACCCCTACAGTAACGGCACAGAGCACTACAGTTCTTAAAAATGCAGTCCTAGGGTTTCAGATAGCAATGTCACAGCACTGCCTCTGGCACTGATTCTTTATGAGAAAAAAATAATGAATGTGCATACTTAAGTACTTCAGTGCAATAGCATTGCTAAAAAATGTTCTAGAATTGTGTAAGAAAACAAGCAATACAATAAAAATGCTACTGTAAATTCTTTGTTCTCTTTCACACTTAAAGAAAATGAAAATGTTACTCCTAATTGGTGCTATTCTCTTCTAATTTGGCTTTAGGCCTGGACGCTTTGCTGTACCACACAAGTATCACTCAGCAGACTGCCACATGGTCTGAGCAGTACCTCTTTAATGTCCTTTCCGTCCTTCTCTCCTCTCCCTCTCTCTGGCAGAAAAAGTTATGAGATTTTTTGTTTAAGAACAAACCAGACCAAAGCAACTAGAGTAGAACAACCTTTGCTCCTTGAGACAACGGTAAATTAATTCCCAAGAAACAGAGCCAAGATCACCTCCATCCTTTAAGACAATGGCTTACAATGTATTTTCTTTTAATTTTATTTCTTTATGTTGATTTATTCCGAGACAATGTGACATTTAAAGCTAATAATGTAGTTAATAATGTATAATACTGCAGCTCCAAACTTTTATCATCATGCAGGAGCTTTATGTTGTTCTCTGAAATGCATGAAGTACTCAAGGAAAGGGGATGAAATGGCACTAATTTTAGATGAAGTAAAAGATTAACGTGGGGGCTTATTTTACTTAGAGATCATTTTTTTCTGTTTTATGTTATTATATGTTATAATAATGTTTCTGGAAAAGACAGATGGATCAACTTCCTCACTTTCACAGTCAGATATTTCCCAGATGGGTTAGTAGCTGTGTTCTAATGATTTCTTTGTGTTTGTCTTCTCTTCCTGTATCTCATTTATAGCTTTGAGTAAGATGATTCCTCCCTGCTAGGATTCAATACTTCTTTTTTCAACATTTTTCCAGTTAATTATATCATCTTTACCCAAAAAGTTGCTGTTGTAGAGGTGAAATCCCTTGGAACAATAACTGTGGCATGGCATTTAAAAATCTCTTAACTAGTTAATCATATTCCTGGAGAGTAGGACTACTAACAAGAATACTCACCGTTATCATAAAAACATAAGATTTTCTAAAGGGTATAAATCAGTCTTTGGCTGCAGTCTGTTTTGAATTATCAAAGGCAACAGGGAGGGAAAGAAAGGGAGTGGAGAAATGAAATAACCCACATGAAGTTATAACACAGGAAATAAAAAAAATATGTAAGCTAAGTTATCAAAATACACCAACATATTTGCCTTCAAAAAAACCCTTGTAAACATCTCCAGGGAGAGCAGAAGGAGCCATAGGCAGCAGCTGCTCACCTGGGGCCAGGGCTCATGGCTCACGGCTGAGCTGAGACAGCACACTGTCCCCACACCACTGGTGGAAACTGTCACAGGAGTCAGGGGACCCCCAGGCAGGTCACTGCAGCACTGTGTTTTCCATGAGTGTGATGTTTGGTCAGTGTTCTACGGCAAGCAGGCATTTCCCCCTGCTGCAAGGTGGGCAAGACCTCTAGGAAGGGAGCTGTAAAGTTCGTCTGTGCAAACACACCAATGTTGCATGGCAGCTGGCACCAGGTGATTGCGTATAAAAGCTTTACGTACATTCTAGCATTTAGCATGTGGATGTACTGAGTGATGGCTGGGTTTCTTGATGCTTTTAACTGAAGGCCATTTTTTTAATTCTGCAGCTGTTGGGTACTTGTTGAACAGAGGAACTAGAGCCAGGCTTACTGCTGAACTTGTGTAGCAATTTCTGTGCTCCTGCTCTGTTTGCCTTGACATTCCAAATAATTATAGCATAAAGGAATATTTTGGGTACCACTTCTCTGCCTTCTAGGAACCCCACAGTATGAGTGAATTCTTGCCACCAATTCATACAAATCATGTGCTTTCTTCCTTGGGCTGTGATTTTCTTTGATGCAAAATAAGTTTCTTTAATCACTACTTAAATAAAGAGCACACACAAAACACACGGATCAAAGTGATTCATTCATGGGCAGAATGATTTTTGCATATTGCTACTTTGTATGTGGGAACCATTACACAAGGAGAGACACTGTGAATAGACTCAGTGTTTATATAGTACCAAAGTATAAGGTTGCTCCTTGTCACCAAAACAGCTCTGAACCCTCATGATACACTAACATGTGCGTGGTAGCTGATGACACATCACGGCTGCCTACATTAGCACAGCAAAGATGCTTTGTTCTCTGATGTCATGAGTTTCAAATCCCAGCTGGGGATTTACTGACTAAGCCACAGTGAGCTGCTGTGAGTTCTTCCCAAAAGGAGAAGAGGAATAAAATAGACAGACTTTCTCTTTTCCGCTTCACTTCAAAAGTACTGCTAAGTACTGGGCATAATGTCCCTGTTGGTACTGAAATACCACTGCAGTTGTTGCTGACAGGAGCTATGCATACCCATCAGTGGAGAAAAAGCCACTCCACAACAAGGCATAATACTGATTCCTCTGAATTCAGCTACGTAGGTCACAGATGAAATCCTCATTCACATAAAATTAGAAACTGCAGTTCCACTCTACTTTAGCTTGGATCTGATAACTCCATTTCCATTTAGCAGGGCACTTGATCCTCTGCACAAATGCAGACAGGAATTCCAGTTTTCCTGTTACATAGCTACTTCTTAAACTCTCATATATTTCTGCAAATTCTTGCCTTTTAGTAATTGCACAATATGTATTGCCTGTGGAAGGTGTTATAATACACATCTTGTATAGACATGCAGAAAACTACTCTTCACTGTGAGACATGGGTAGTGCAGGTGCACCATCAGAGTCCAGGCCAGTGAACTTCTACACAAGGTTCGTCATGCTGAGAACTGAAGCAGAAGAGGACATTTGGTTGGTGGTTGTGACTTTTTTTGAGTGATGATCTCAAAGGACCTCACAGTGACTGAAGAATTGGTCTCACAGCACTCATAGAAAGTAGCTACTGTGACTACATTGTTAGAGTTGTGCAACTCAATCACAAGAAAGTTGTGACTGGCTCTTGGTCACACAGGAAGGGATTAGGAAGAGGAAAGTTGCCTAGTCGGTGAGTTAAATTCTTCATCTTTTCTTCAGAAATTAGTAATTATTTGCTCAGTATCTTGTGCACTTCCTATGTATCTACTCATCCCAGAGAAGTGCTTTGGAGCATCATTCCTGTATGGGCAGCACATGATGATATCGGACAGAGCAGAAATCTAACAATTCCTTGTTGCTGTTATCAAGAGGAGTGAAGTCAAGAGGTTTCTGAGCCAGGTAAAGTTTGCAGAAACCTGGCATACCAGGGGGCTGTCAAGAGAGCGAACACCAACCTGGCTCTCCCCTCCCCCAGCAACAACGTGCTTCAGAACCACTTAACAAAAACAGTGCAAAGGGAAAAGTTGTTCCTGGGGAAGGAGAGAGACTTCAAGTCTCTTGCAGTGTGAGAGCATTCAAAATTACTTGAGGTGAGACACAAAAGAATAAATCTCCATCCTGTTTCCTGGGAATGGACAGGTCTGAAAACTCTTGAGATTAAAGGAATGCGTGAAACAAGAATAGGCACTGAAATGGAGAGGAATCAGCAGAGAAGATAGAAATCTGGGTGAATATAAAGACCCAAGCTATTCTTGGCAAGTACACAATTCTTTATAGGCAGGAAAAGTAGAAATGTTCAGATGAAAGTACCTTCCATTACTTTTCATGCTAAGTAGGATACTCATCCTGAATGTTCTCAGATCGTGGTGACTTTATTAGGCCAGAGATGAGGGCATATACATAGACCTTTGATTTATCTAAAAGTATGAATGACAAAAAGAGCTCAACATTGTGTATGCTGCCTGTGCAGCATACAGTCATCATTCTGCAAATTCCAGCGCATTTTTTCCAAACTATTAAGTAATGGTTTTGTGCCATTGAAGTGCATTTGTCCACTGCCATTCTGAATTCCTTCTTCCTTTTTTTTATGATACTTGAACAATCTTATAATGTTCTTTCTTTTCCATATTACTTTTTCCTTTTGAACTTCCACGCAGGCTCACCAAGTCTTTTGAGCTAGAAGTTAGGAGGAACTTTGTCATAAATGCATGCTCTGCTCTAAACTGTCTCTGAGCTGGCACCCACGGTCACAAGATACAAGGTGAGATAGGGTTGAACCTACTCAAACCTTAGCAGCTCAGAGTAGTGCATAGGAGAGTCTCTGTACTTCTCAGGTAGATACTCAAATTGGTGATGGAATTTTATTGGAGTCATGTAACTATAGGAATAAATGACACTATTATAATTTGGGAAGGGAAAAAAACTGGCTATATAATAATAATAAACATTAAGAAAGAGGGGGGGGGGGAAAGAGACCTAAAGATAGGTAGAGCACAAAGGAGAGTGTTTTCATTTTTTCATAAGGGAATAATAATATCCAATGAAACAAGAGAGTTTCCCTTTTACATACATTATGATGGCAGTGAATTAGATATGCTTTGATAATCATAGCGATATAGTCTCTATGTACAACACGGTCACTTGACAATGCTAATTTGACTGAAGCTGTCCTAAACAGGTGATTGCATTTTTGTTGAATTAACCAAAACAAATGAAAGAAATGGGGCCCTTGTGAACCTAATGAGGTTCAACAAAGCGAAGTGCAAGTTTTTGCACTTGGTTCAAGGTAATCCCAGGTATGTATGTAGACTGGGAAAAGAACACCTTGAAAGTAGCCCTGCTGAGAAGGGCTTGGGGGTCCTGGTAGATGAGAAACAAAATAATAGCCAGCAGTGTGTGCTTGCAGCCTGGAAGGTCAATGGTATTTTGGGTTCTATCAGAAGAGGAGTGGCCAGCAGAGAGAGGGAGGTGATTGCTCCCCTCTACTCTGCACTTGTGAGGCCCCAGCTGGAGTACTGCATGTAGGTCTGGGGCCCCCAATACAGGAAAGATGTGGAGCTGTTGGAGAGGGTCCAGGGGAGGGTCATGAAGCTGGAGTACCTCTTATATGAAGATAGGCTGAAGAAGCTGGGCTTGTTCAGCCTGAAAAAGAGAAGACTCCAGGGAAACCTCATTGTAGCCTCCCAGTATTTAAAGGGAGTTCATAAACATGAGGGAAATCAACTTTTTACATGGGTAGATAGTGATAAGACAGGAGGGAATGGTTTTAAACTAAAGGAAGGGAGATTTAGATGAAATGTCTAGGGGGAGTTTTTTAACTGAGAGTGATGAGGTGCTGAAACAGGTTGCCCAGATGGGTTGTGGATGCCTGGAGGTGTTTAAAGCCAGGCTGGATGGGGCCCTGGGCAATCTGAACTAGTACTTCATATAGCGGCTTGCAAACCTGCCTCTGGCAGGAAGGTTGGAACTTGATGATCCTTGAGGTCCCTTCCAACCCAAGCCAGCCTATGAAATGACAACACAGTGTTGTTACAGCTGATCCTGAAGGTTTAGATGTTGGGATTTTAAGAAAGGAGTTTCAATTTTCACTTTGCAATTTTGCCTTCTGCTGACATAGTGGGCAGCCACATTTTA
Source organism: Aquila spilogaster (assembly GCA_024606505.1). NCBI lineage: Eukaryota > Metazoa > Chordata > Aves > Accipitriformes > Accipitridae > Aquila > Aquila spilogaster. The sequence continues at coordinate 17,297 of JANHGO010000698.1, forward strand.
ATACCTGGAGACCAGGTACTGTTTTGTAAGCTAGTTTTTCTGTTTATTTATTAAGATCTCCTTTCATTGTGAAATACTGGCTCAATTGGGAAGATTTAGATGTTTGTGCTGCCTGATGGCTTACATCTGAAGTCTAGCACTCTCAGCTTTCTCATTATGAATGTTACTTGCTTAAAAATAAAACTGTGGAAACTACTCAAGGTAGAATAAGTGAAAAGAGAGCTATTGTTAAGAGACCTTTACACTTGCATGGTTCCATTTTAAGGAGATATGGTAGAATGTCAAGATAAATACTCACTTTCTAGGAACTACTGCTTTATTTTCAGAATACCTGCTACTTTCACAAAGAGGGCTGGCATTTTTCTTCATAGTTCCCAGCAAGGGTGAGGTGTACTAAAGAAACTGATTCACAACAAATTTTACTTAGTATCTGGACACTTACACACTATTATAAGGTAGTGTTGTTGTTGCTGTTTTTTATTCTTTAGCCGAAACAATTTCTTCTTCTTACCGTACACTGAAACCTTGCTTAAAAATTCCATTATGTATCTCATATGTTTGACTGTCAGCTTCTGCTCTCTGCTGTCTTATCAGGTGACAGATTCCTGTTTGCTCAGTGTTCATGGAGAAATAAACCACCTTGTAGTAATAATCTGATTAGGATCTTCTTTAGTTTATCTCATTGGGAGGATATTAAATCAACCAAGTTTCATTTCTTAAAGGGCAGTTTCTGAGACACTACTTGTCCTTGGCCTATTTTACTTAGCCCTGGTATCTGACAATTCCTGTCTTTCATCATAGCATGCCGTATCAAATCTTTTTCAGATATCCCTTTGGTTTTCTTTTCCATTATTCTATAAAGGTTTTGCAGATATTGGAAAATCCAACACTGAGTATTGTCCAGTGAGCAAGCAAACTATCTCATTCCTCTTCTTTTAATCTCTGCTAGTTCTAGAAATCCCTGCACCATTTCTAAAAGGCTGCAAGTCTGGTAACAGTGGAAATTCCTGGAAGTGTCTGTACCAATTTACATGGTTTAAAAATTCATTGTTTATCAAATGCATCCATTTGTTGCAAATATAAAGGGCTGTGCCTGCAAATGTTAGTAGTGTTTTGGAACTGGGAGTAGGTTAAATGCTCCTAATTACTTCCTGTGTGGAGCCATGAATTGGGCTTGATGGTCATGTGGGTCCCTTCCAACTTGGTACATTCTATGATTTCTATGATGTCTTTCTTCAGACAAAAATGATTAGGAAATGCTGCTATATCTCAGCCAAGAAGTGATTCCAAAATAATAGCATTAACTGTTCTTGAGTATGTTTGCAAAGAATTGGTGTTTTTTTTATTTTACAGCTAACGTGTCTACTTTCATAGTCAGTTAAATCAGAGTGCATATCTAATATATTAATAGATGGAAAAAAGCAATTGCATCTATTCAACTATGTATATTTAAATTAAAATAGAAGGGGGTTGTAGTATGTTAAAATCACATTAGGTGTTCAGTAGGCATAAATAGGTGAAAAGGCTGGAGATGGGTTTGGGGTGCCATTAGGCTGCAATCTCACCAGTGTTTTTCAAGACTGTACTGGGACTGAAGGAGGTGTTCCAGCTCTCCTTCCACACCCAGTTGCCTTTTCCTTTGCCAACCTCTCCTTTTGTTGGCTCCAGCATTTTTCAGCTTCTGAGATGAACTGGTCCGGAGAGTGATAAAGGTTAAAAATATTGACAGAAGCGAATGGCTTGCTGCTAACTGAGATTGGTTCTCTTTTTTTTTGAATTATCACAGTTCTGTTGACTCACGGTAGTGGCAAAATTATTGTTATTATTTTAAGGTTTACGCTGGCTTAAAGATCTCATGATACTGTGGTTTTACTTGAGGCATGCTGCAGGAAGAGAATGAGAGTTGTCCTTGTATGCTCATCAAGGGATTTCCTCTAATATTGCTGAATGGAAACAGTTCCCAAGATGATATGTGCTTCAGCAGTTATCTTTAATATCTCCTTCCCTCCTTTCTGGAGTTACTCATGTGACTGCTTTCCCCAGCAGCAACAGGCTGACAACTGACTGAACCACTGATGCTTCACAGCAGCCTTTGCTGAAGTTTGATGATTTTCACCACTTCTGTGTTGAATTCTGTACAGTTTAGACAACGTGTGTTTCTGTAAAGCTGTCATCAGTGCCTGTCACTAGCCTGCAGATTCTGTTAACAGTATCAGGTTGTATTTTATGTGGCCATCAGCTAGTCTAGTGGGGCAACACATAAGGGCTGTATTCGTGAAGACATTGAATTGTTTTAATCCAGAGATGCAATTCTTAATATATCTGCATGGTAAGCACTACGTTTGCACTTACACTGGTCTCCACTTACCATCTGTAGGTGTCTGAATTTCTGAATGTAAGCTTCTGTACATCTAGAGCTCAGGTTTTACATGTTTCCAAATTAATCTGTATTTTTTTCCTTTCTAAACCAGTCACTGTACATCTGTTTTTAACCTAATATTTCCACTCAAAGTGGACCGAATCAGGCGATGTATTGTGCTAAAATGCCCTGGTAGCTAGGCGCCTTAAAAATGCGATTATTGGAATTTTACTTAGAAACATAATTGAAGAAGTAGGATCTTCTGTGCATGCAGAAATCTTTTGTTCAAGTTGAAACAATTCTAATACAAAATATTACAGGATGCCAGTTCCCTATTGAAACTAGGTCACATCATATAAAATAATTAAAGATTTATTGCTCCTTAGGGAGGGACCTAGATCTCTAGATGAGTGTTTGGGGGTGCTCAGTGGAGAATAATAAATTACTTGTATTCTGGGCAAGTATTGCAGTCATGATGTTTATGTGAACGGCTGTTAGAGCCCTTCCAAATGCATCTTGAAAATAAAACTGAAGCTTGCTTCATTTTTGATGAAAAACATGAACTACAAAAGACAGGTTAGAACTATATTTAGTGCAGATGCCCATCTTAGGAAATCTTAGTGTCAGAAATGCATCTTACTGACTGTTTTCTGCTGAGGATCGTATAGATAGGGGAACATCAACTTCTCTGTGTGCTGAAGAGGTTGTGGAAGGCCTTAATGAAAGGCTGGATGTTCTGCTTCCTGCAAGTGACCAGCAACAGAACTTTTTTTTCCTCTCTTCTCAGTAGCACCTTCTGGACGTAGCTGGAAATGCTTGCTTTTTCTTCTCTGAGAGTAGCTTAAGTGGCAGTAGCTTGAATGCTTGGACCGTGGACAGCCGAAGCCTTTCCTTCACCTCTGGTTGATTTTTAATGCATTGGGCAACTAAAACAGTAGAGATAGTTAAAACAGCACAAGTGATATTGAAGAAAAGTGAGAAATCTGATGGCAGCTTATTTATCAAGGGATTCTATCTCACTCACCAGTGCTCTGTTCTGAGTGAAGTGTTTCATGCTAAGCCTATTTTAAAAGACACTTTCCTAAAATTAGAGCTGTTGATGCAGGAAAAAAAAAGACTTGGTATTGTCTTGGCTCAGTTAAAATAAGGCTAAAAGGAAACCATCAAAATGAGGATAAAAAAGAAATGTGATGTCATTACACAGGTAGAATGAGAGACCCAATTTGTCCTAAGAGTTGGACAGCAGTGAGCTTGCCATGAGCGTTTTATCTGTGTAGTTTGCTGGTTCCAGCAGTACAATGCCTTTTCAAAGGACTGTAGATTCCAAAGTTGTACATCTCAGAACCCCAGCAGGTGAAATGCAGCAGTGTAGCACTGCCTGCCTATCATTAAGGAAGGACTGGATGCTATCATATATTGTACATTTTTCTTATTAGCTATGGACAGTGAAGCAACTAATGATATATTTTTTGACCTCTTTTTGAATGAATGTTGGTATGACTTATGTATGCCACTAGTAAAACTTACAATCTATTTCAGCATTGTTATGGAGGGCACCATTAATTGTCCTAACTAATCTGAGTTCCAATTTAAATTGGTTTTCTGTAATGAAGAAAAAATAAATCTAATGCCTTCTCCTTCCCAGTCTCAAAAAAATTACTTCTATAGATGCAGAAAATATATTCTAATGCTGCAGTTTCTGGTATTCTAACATGCTTCTGCTTCCAGCTCCTGTACTCAGCTCGCTTCTATCCAGAGTAATCATTCTCTCATTGCTTTTCTTTTTTGCAAAGGTTATAAACTCACTTTGGTGATGGGGAAGGCAGATAAGATTGAATGTTCATTTTCAAATGTATGTAATAGAGGTGACCTCTCCTGCGAGGGTTTGTGTATTGAAATGAGATTAAAAATAATATTTACATAACTTCTATTATTTCAAGTGAAGCAACTTAATAATCTCCAGTCAGAAATTCCACTTGTGCTTTAATTTAATTCTAAAGTAGGCAGATTAAGAAGAAATATCTGTTACATAAACATGCAACTATAGGCAGTAAGCTTTTCAAGTCCCTGGGTATGCTAATGATGCTGATAGTAAACGTCATCTTGTCTCACAAAGAGGAATGCCTCCCCTACAGGCACAGGCTGAGAGAGTTGGGGCACTTCAGCCTGGAGTAGAGTAGGTTCTGGGGGGACCTTTCAGTACTTGAAGGAAGCCTGCAGGAAAGCTAGGGAGAAACTTTTCTAAGGGCATGTAGCAACAGAACCAGAGGAAATGGTTTTAAACTGGATGAGGGTAGATTTAGACAAGATAGTAAAGAATTTCTTCTCAGTGTGAGAGTGGTGAGACTCCAGAACAGGTTGCCCAGCAAGGCTGTGAATGTCCTCTCCCTGAAAGCATTCAAGGCCAGGCTGTGTGGGGCTTTGAGCAACCTGGTCTAGGGGGAGCTGTCCCCGCCTATAGCAGGGGAGTTGGAACTAGCTGATCTTAAAGGTCCCTTCCAACCCAAACCATTCTATGATAAGAAGATTCCTAAATAACTATTCTTGCAGAGTAAGTGCATCACTGTTATACTTCGTAATGTGAACTTCAAAAATACTTTTATTTTTGTGCTAATGTTGTGTCATTAGGTGTAGTTTTCGTGTCCTACCCTGTTATGGAAAGAGAGAATTGCTTTAAGTAGTGACTGTCAGATTAATCCTTCCTCCTCCTGCACTTCACTCTTACTGGCTGCTCTACATGTTGCGGGCCACTTGCAGGTAGAGGCAGTGCTGTGATGCACTTCTCCTTCAGCACTGCCCAAGCATCTGAGCATCTCTGGGATCCACTGGAAGGCAAGACAGAAATTGCAAGTTAATGCCTATACCTGGGAGTACCGTAGAAAATAAGGACATCTCTCAAGAAATGTAACACATGTAGTTATGCAATGCTCAACAGATATTTCATGTTGTCAGGAAGGAAAAGTCTTTTCTGCTTCTGTCAGTGTTCCACAGCAAAGCAGGCCTTCAGCAGGATGATAGATGGTGTGCTTTAAATGCTGTTTGACACAGATGCATTGTCTGCTGCTGAAGGAAAGGAAACAACAATTTATGTATGTATTTATTTAAATTCAAAAGCATGTTATCATGCAGCAGGACTTGAATCAGACATGAAAGGATAAATCATGTTACTTAAACTATTTATTCATCTGTTTGGAGCATTACTCTATTTATTTCAAGTATTTGCTACAGAGTAAGTTCTTGGCTGCAGGTTATGACTATACTAATCCTTATCCCTTAATTTAAAATTTGTATGCTCCTACAACTAAGTTCATGCAGGAGTGTGTATCTTCTGCTTTCTCAGCATTCTGAGAGTTGTAAATCCTCTGATTTTTATATAGGTAAGCTTTTTTTTTCAAATTATTTAAGGACACCATACCTTGATGACTTTTATGAATTTTTATAATATTGAGTACTGAAATTTGTAAGGAAAAAGCTGAAAAATAGGGATGCATTTGGCTCTGTAGTTTGAGTTTGAAGGAAAATTAGTGCAAATATACCAACTGACAGTACATTCTGTGGTAACGAAGCATTTTAGAGAAGTCATGTAGCCCTTTTATTTTATAATGTGAATTTTGTAGTGATCTCAAAAGTTAGCTTTAGAATGCTGATGAAGACTTTCTTCATTTTCTGAGTATGAGAAATAAATGTGTTTGGATTTGTTTAGCCATTTCATCTCATGTGATCCCTGGCATTAGTGCCTTGTGTACTACCACTTGTGCCAAACAGGAGTGAGCAGTAACCAACATGAAAGAAGGAAAACAGCACTTTGTTCATTTGATTGCATTATTTCCTCTTAGTATTATGACGTTTCCTGATTAACAGTCCAATGTCTTTAGTTACATTAGATCTTTTGCGAACTCTTCAGTTTTTGGAAAAACAAACTGCTTCTTGCAATAAAACTCCAGTCATAACTCAGTTTAATTCTTAGTCCTGAGTCTGTTGTAGATGTTTGCATAACACCCTTGGGCTCTGCAGTAACTGCTCTGTCTCTCGTGTTGTGTAACAGGAAGGTCTGTCCCAGATAGAGGGAGGTTCCAGTCCTACTTAGTTCTACGAGGGTTAAATGGATTTATTTGATTCAAGTTACTGCTATTTAAGAAGAGCCTCACTATTCTTGAGAAGCAGAGTGTATCTTTAAAACACAGTGCTAGTCTGCTTCTTATTAGATCAAAAGTAGTAATGAAAAATCAAAAAGTATTAATCAGAGCATTTTGGTGGTCAGGAAGTCACGGAGTGCTCTCAGCACAGCAGAGTTTCAGTCTGTATTAGTAGCTTGATAATGCTGACTGTTCTGTTCCATAATTGATGGAAATGCAATTCACTGTTCTCCCGGAAAGTCCTCCTATATTAAGAGATTCCAAAGCAAAGAACCTGTTCCAAATATGTCCTCTGGTTACATTTTTTTTTCTCCTAATTATTTTGTTATTGGAGTGACCTAATAGTTCAGATAATTTCACAAAGTGATCACCTGACTGTCATCATAGCACTTTGCTGACAGCTTTCTGAGTTTTAGATCCGGGATGGCTATATCTCAAGCTGATATTTTCTAGAAATTCACAATTGCCACCTTTTTCTCAAATAATATCACAGGTAAAATTAAGTCTAGTTCTGTTTAAAAATAGTATATCTAGCAAAACTCAGATACTCTCAATGTCCTCTGGGAGTCATCGGGGTTCTACAAAGACATGTTGATACTTTAAAGGGCAAAATGTTACTGTAAGAATTTTGCTGTTGATTTCTAGTTGCATTGATAGGGCCAAGATGTTAAGACAGTTATTGAAATCATGATCTATATATTGCCTAAAAGCAGCAACATAATCTGAAGAGAAAATAGTGTCTTCACTTCTCTCTTCCTCCTATCCGGCTTATGAGCAACTGTAAAGAAACTGAAAATTAAAAATAAAGATTATGAATTAAAAGTATGTGTTCTTTAAAGTATAATTCGCTATAGGAATTTGGTTTCTTTTTATAATTACCAACATGATTGTATGTAGCAAAGAACTGTTTTTCACTTCAATCTAAACGTATATACTAAACAAGCTTTTTTTCTTCAAAAGGATAGATTGAGTTAGGGGAAAAAAAACACTTTGCAGAAATGCAGTATTGTAATCTTGCTTCTATGATGCTTTTACTATATAATATGTTACTTTTTATGGCCAAGCTACTTCTCAGGAGCACTTGCTTTCTACTACTCCCAGTCTTGCACTTTAAAAAGCATAATTATGGATTTTGCGTTATTTGAACACTAATGAAGACTCTTCTAGGGTGGAGAGGGAGGTTGTAGGGTGTGGCAGTGGTCCACTGTGTCTCTGAACTTATGTGTTGTTAATGAGTTATTATAAAAGTGTGTGTTGGTTTTGTGTTACTAAATCATTGACAAAATCTTATACTAGTGGTAACACAACTGATTTCTGAGTGTCTTAAGAATGGCAGGATGGACATGGTGTTGGCAATGCTGAGGTCTGTGAAGTGCACCTTTTGTTTTGATGCAGTGGAAATACCAAGCTACAGAACTGCAGGAGGCACTCTCAAGCATGACCCTCCTTGCCTGGCAGAACTGCTGTTTCCACCATCAACAATAGTTCTGATTTGTTTGGATGAAGATGTCTGATGGTATCCCCGGGTGCTTCCCAGGATTTCATCAGATTAATTCACAGTTAAAGAAAGCTTAAAAAGCCTTTCCAGTTTACCTGTCCTTTGTGAACTGTTTGATTATACAATCAAGTAGAAAGAAAACTTGGCAAGTTCGAAGGCAGAACACTATTGAAAACAATTAACCCTGAAATAAATCCTCTTCAGTAATGTAAAAATCCACATTCATAGGAGTATGTTTTTGGTGCTGATGTTTGGAAAACCCAATGATCTAGAAGCCTTTGAAAACTTACCTTTTCATTAGATTTTTTTCTAGTCGTTAGTGTTCAGTACTAGGAAAGCTGAGAATACTAGCAAGAGGTTAAGAGCTAGAAATACTTAAAAAAGGCTATACTCACTAACATTTAGATATATTTTCCTAGCTTTCCCTGCAAGACCTGAAAATGAGAAGTAACACCTCTAGAAGTTCAGCAAACTGCGAAAGATGATGATGCTCCACTGAATCAAGAACAATGAAGTAGTCAGACATCACTAGAAACCCAATTCCATATTTAGGGTGACAGGATTGTTATTTATTTATTCCTATCAATGGAAGTGCTTTATGTACAGAAAACAATAATAAAGCAATTTTCTTTTATAGCATCTGTGTAGGAGAACTATTACAACATGGCCTGAACCAGGTGCACCTGGTGAAGGGGGGTGGCTGGCCTAGGAAGTGCGGGTGCAACAGTTTACCTGTGCTTCTCACGTGGCCCTGGGTCCAGCCGTCGTTGGGCTTATTTAAGGGCTAGCCTCTATACGGAGAGTGTCTCCTGGATGAAGACTGCTTTCTGAGAGGGAGTATTCCACAGCTAGAGATCCTCATCCCTGGCTGGGTGAGTCAACTTTTTCCTGTATGTGATTATTTGTATTCCTAGCAATACTTTGCCTGGTATTACAAAGTACTTGTCAGAAGCAGTTTTGCTGCTTCCTTGAACAAACAGTCCTAGAACCATAGAATGACCAAACAAGCTCAACAACTCTCTGTATAGATTGTTACAGGAAAAGCAGTAATACTTCCATAAAGGTAAGGAGAAGGGAAGTAGTAATTAGAAAAAGAGTGGACATACTGAAAAATGAGAATGAATTCAATCAGATAAAAATAGTTAAGATTGCTAAGAGAAGTGTGTTATATGTCATTGGGATCAGTAATGCAGAAGTTCAATTGAAAATTAGCTTTTGGTGTAAAGTGGAACCTCTGAAAAGTTGTGATATGAATGCAAGTAAGATGCTACAGGAGGAGTACTTTTAAGAATACTCTTAAGGCTTCTTAAAAGTATTAAAAAAACTTTCCAAAAAGTCATGGTGGTTCTTCTAAGTGAGCTGTTAAAGGTAATTGAAACTGACCACATCATGACAGGGGGCGGTCTGCTGATGCAAAAGCAGGCCCAAAATTATCTTATTAACCAAAATCATCGGCACCTGTTCTGCTGCTTCCTGAACAATCTTTAAGCAAGTATTAACCAGCTATTTTAGTTTCTTTATCTTTAGCACTCTCTCCAGTTAAGAAAATCCTAATGTCCCTCAAAGGAAAACCTATAGGAAATACCTTGAAAATCCAGGTGTATCTTGAATTGAGGAAAAAAAACCAACAACAAAAAACCCTGGTTTCTCAGTTTGTAAGTTCTTTGGTCATAAATAATTTCTCAGTGTGGGATTGGTTTTTCTGAGGCTATTTGCCTGTTTGAAACACCGGTATATTGTTTTCTGTTATCTCTATAGAACAAATCTGTTCCATGGAAGGTTTTCTACATCTAGAGAATATTATTATTTGTATGTGTGCACACAATCGTATTTTTTCTTAATAAAAAGAGTGAATAGGCTTTTACTTTTGGCCTCTATTCTTTCTTTAAATGGGATTAAGGTTAGACTTCAGGGCTGGCAACTAGTTAGGGGAGAGCAGGAAATAAAGATGTCTGATGTGGCTTGAAGGGGAAATTCCTTAGGGGGAGTGGAGAGGAGGAAGTATCAAGTTTCACTACTGACTTCTAATGGAAGGAGAAATTATAATATATGTTACTAAATACTGTAACTTTGAAATTTCAATGAAAACTTAGATTTGGGGGTTGGGATATCCATATATATGTTATTCTATTGTAATCCACAGTTTTATAGGCATTTTGTGTCAAAGGATGGGAATACTGCTTATTTTTGCATTGTATGAAGCGTGAGTGATTCAAGTATCAGTATTGTTCTCTGGAGTATTTGTGACCTGAGTTATTAATCAGTTCTGCAGTTCTGGTGCTTTAAGCTGAATATATTTTATATTCTCCCTATGGTGTTGTGTGTCCTAACTCTCTAAGTGTACATGGCATTAGTACCATTAATGATGAGCCTCTGTCAGTATGGGAGCCTCTTCCCCAGAATGCTACTCCCTTCAGGAACCTTGATGCAGGAGGAGATGGGAGTCCTGTATATTATTGCATTAGGAAATAAAGTGGCAATTTAGCAGCAATGCTGTATTTCTGTTCTGATCCCAGTTAACGGAAGTTGTGCATGAGTAACAATAGTTAAATAATTTAAACATAATAACACAGTACTGCAAGAAAAAAATGTTAGCAAGGACAAATGATGCTAGTGAAGATGTAGGTAGACTTATAGAGAAAACTAACATGATCTAGTTATATATCAGTTGCTGGGAAGCCGAAAATTCAGATGATTTATTTTCTGGACAGTAGCCTATGGTTCTGCTCTGTAAACAAAAGAAAATCTTGGTAAGTGCTTCAACTAAAGGAGGAAAAATGGAATGGGCTAAGTCTAAAAAGGGCCTCAGAGTATAGGATTGGTTCTCTGTAGAAGAGATCTGTGGGCTAAAAGTACTCTTGCATGTTTATTTTTTTTTTTAGAGAGTGTTATTCTACTTCATTTCAGTGTATGATTTTTCTTTGGTCACAAAGACAGAACTATGAGTTACTGGATAGTTACATTATTAATGTGAAAAATTTGTTTGAAAAGTAATACGTTGATAAATTTAGGGGGAAAAATGCTCATGGAAAGTTTTCATGTGACTTTTCCCTCTTAAATAGTGGTTAGTAGGAAGCCTAACAGCACATTAGGAGAGAAAAACTGAGGCAACTCAGAAATTCATGCCTTACCTCAAGCAAAAGTAAAGCTTTCATAACAAGATTAAGTCTCATCATCAACTAAAAGGATTGTCCTGGTTTGTTCCTGTCACAGGCTGCATGCGTAATTTTGGGCAGCTTTTAAAGCCTTTTTGCCTGTTCCCTGCTTAGAGGATTTCCCATTGAAAATACAAGCAATTTCTTCTTTCCTCTTTGTAGAATCTTTTAGGAGAACATTTTTTCTTTCTATTATTATTATTCTTTCAGAGCTTTTTTTTCCTCTTTATTTCTCTTCTAGGGAAACTTCAAGCTGTTAGGGCTCAGGATTTCAATAGAAATAGAAGGATTGAAGCGATGAGGCAGTCATTTTCTGCAAAATTCCTTTTATTCCTTATTAAGGGGAAAAAAGAAGAACACAAAACAAATCGAACAAACTACTGTTAGCCAAAGTGCATAAATGCTTAAGTTTCTTCTTTCCTGCTGTGAAGCATATACACATGTCATTGCATGTTGGAGTGTTAGATATACAAAGCTGTTTCCGATAGAACGTGCTGCCAGACTTCCTCTTGGTCTTGTGAAGGAGTAAAATGACTGAATTCACCCTAAACAATGCTGAAACTTAATTCTTTCTTTGTTAGACCTTTTCCCCTTTCTCTTGATGTTAATACATCAGGTTTTGTGTAAGAGTACACTACATAAAGAACATTGGGAAATGTTTCTGTGAGAACTGTTATGATTTTTCCTTCAGAATATCTAACATATGCTAGCATCTAAACCACAAACTTCCCTAGACCTTCCATTTTAGTTCATTAGCATAACAGTTTGATGTATGGTCTTTATTGTTTGAAATAGATATTCTGCTAATATAATACTGTTTTATGGAGTTTACACTGCCAGTAGATAACTGTACAAATGTATAGTACAGTGAATATCTTTTGTGGAGCACTGCCAAAGTATTGGATATTCTGGCATGTGTATACCATTCCTACATATTTTCCACATCTTGGAGTTGCTTTTTCTCTTAAAAATAAAAGCATTTGTAGGTTTTAAATTATGTATTAATATAATATGTATATCCACAGTATCAGTACATGATATGTATATTGATTATGTATTACAGTGTAGCTTCATGTGAGCTTTCTGGTGGCTTCAAACGTGTGCGAATGTGATAAATCTTAATGGTGTGCGCTTGCCACATCCACGTGGAAAAACAACTTCACCAGTCAGTTCATCTTCCAAATATGAATGTTGGATGCTCACTGAACTGGAATCCAATATGTTTGTGATGGAACAGGAAAGGGCAGGCCAGCTTCTGGTTATGTGGAAAAAAATTGTGTTGGTCAGTTCAGAGGAGGCAATATAAACTAGGAAACTGATTTCAGTAACTTTTAAAGCAGAATTGCTGATGATAGTAAAACGGTTATCAATGATACAACATTTCTCAGTGTCATTTTATGGATTTCTGCTTACTGTAAGGTAGTAGAAAAATGGTCTAGATATATATATATAAAAAGCTAGTTTTGGAGAAAAGATGAAGTGATCAGTGGTGAGTTTTATTGATTCCAGTTATTAAGGTATGTGAATTAATTTAATCCTTATGGAATTTTCAGAAAGCTGAACAGCCCTTCAAAGCATTAAATATAATGAATGTCATGGAATGAAAAAAATCGTGATATGCCTTATGTGTGAATTTTCCTAAACTTTAAGTAGTAGTTCTAGTGATGCTCAGGAATTAAGATATAATTGGAGGGATGGAGGAAAAGCATCAACCAAGGTATATCAAACAATTCTTGTTTTTCCTACAGCTTTGGGGATTCTACTCTATATGTTATTATCAGATTGCTTTTTTTTCCTCTTTTGTGTTTTTTATGTATTTCAGTGTCACAGTTTGACATGATAATACAGAGTGAAGACTATAACCAGTCTTTAGGCAACTACTTCATCCCTCTTCTTTCCAAACTGTGCTTTAATTGCCATTATTCATTTCTGAAACTAGAAATAGACTTGTTCTCCATTCTCATCCAACAAAAAACATTGTATAAGCACTTTGCTTAGGAATACAAAGAAAGTAATGATTTAATCTTTTTTTATATACTACTCTTCTAAGAGAAAGTTATGAAAAGTGAATTCAGTAAAAAATCGTATTTCTAAGAGATTTTCTAAACCAGGGGTGTCCAGGCTGCGGGCCCTGTGTGGCCCTGGCCAGCTAGTATTGTGGCTCAACAAGTTCACAAACTTTTGATGTTATTCTGTGATTATTTTTTTTCTTTGTGATATTTGTCATGAGATGATAGCACATAGGTTGAATGCAGTCTGCATAGGTGACAGCAGAATGCTGTGGAGAGGGCACAGTGCGGCACAAACTGCCTTTCACACCCTGCACACCCTACTACATGTGTGTGCCTATAAAGATGTGTGCTTTTGTTATTAAGCAGACACGCAAGTCCTCTTAATTAGACAAATGTAAAATTGCCCACAAATAAGCTATCTATGAGGTTTTTCAATACAGATCAATTGAGTACTGTCTGCTAATAACAAATGAAATGTGTGGTGTGCAGCGTGGCAATTGCTAATTATAGTTTCTAGAAGGGTAAAAGTGACTGCAATGCCTGCATTATCTGCACCTCAGCACAGGGGGAAGGACCATAACACTTGCAGTCTCTGCAGTCAACGTGTTAAAATAGTTATTCAACAGCTGTGGTATAGGAAGTACAAAAAATGTATCTAAAAGGATTTTTTTGCTCATGATATTGTTATAATTACATATACAACATCACTAATACTATAAAGATAGATGTTTGTGAAATCCAACTTAAATTATGATATGCTCAATTTATGGCAAGTAACTGCATTTTGATATATTGGCTCAGCCCTGTGAACAGCAGAATGTATGCAGCCTTTCTTTCCATTTGGATAGAAGAATTTGAGAATAGTTTTCAAGACTGCTGAAAAAGTCATTTTTTTATTTGCAACTCCATTTTCAGTTGACACAAACCTGTGAGTTTTCAAATACGTAGTATAGAGTTGCAATCCGGCATTTGACTCTAAGAAAAATTTTATCATATCTCTTTACTAGACTTTTGTAAGACTTCTATTACTATAGAAAACTATCACTCACTTCACAATTCTGCTTTGTTCACGTCACTGCTTTTTGGCAGTGTGTACAACTGTGAACAATTATTTTCAAGGATGAATCACAGGAAGAGTGAAATAAGATCTGAGCACCTTGAGAATGGGGCTGGACTCTTCAGCAGAATCTGTGCTGATAGAACAAGGAGAAATGGCTTCAAGCTCAAAGAGGGTAGATTTAAGTCGGATATAAGGAAAAAGTCTTTTACAGTGAGGGTGGTGAGGCACTGAAACAGGTTGCCCGGAGGTGTGGTTGTTGCCCTGCTCCTGGAGAATTTCAAGATGAGGCTGGATCAAGCTCTGGGCAACCTGATCTAGCTGTGCACATCCCTGTTCATTGTAGGGAAATTAGACTAGATGACCTTTAAAAGTCCCTTTCAAATCTAAGAGTTCTATGATGCTATGAGAATGTACTAAGAATTGCAGCTGTTTCTATCAAATCACACACAAATTTTTTCACAAAAACAAGGTCAAATATCCCACTAGTTTTGTTTTTTTTTTGTTGCCCGCTTTTGCTTCAATAAAAAATAAGTAACAAAACATAGTATAGTTAATGTATATAAAAATATTTTATATATGGCTCAAGACTTTCTTCACTCAGTGCAGCACAATAAGTCAAAAGGGTGGACGTCTGTGTGAATATCCTTCTTTAAAGCACCTCTCTTTGAAGAGTCTCCTTTCACAGGAGTTCTTCCATACATTTTGCCTTTTTTGTGCTCATTTTCTTTGTTCATGTGTTTATCCAAAGACATCTGTTGTTGGATTAGTACCCAGTTAGTGTCAGAGACAGTATGCTTGACTACATGATCCCGGTCTGAGCCAATATCGTTATGCCTGAATTCTTCAGCAGCCTGTGCTGTTGTCTAGTACTATGTGTTGTCTAAACAATGCAGATGGTGAATCTGCAAGTAATTTTGAAAAATGCATGTGAAGATGGAAGTCTGGCTCTCCCACCTACAGTAAAGTTTTCCAAGGTTTATATTTAGCAAGAATTCTTATATATTCATTAAATGTTCATGTTTGGGCTGACAACCTGACTGACCAGACTGATACTCCAATATTATTCAGATTTTGCTAAAGTTTTTCTAGATACATCACTGTAACCTGGATTAATCTGATCCATCTGCTGAGATAGAAAAATCCTAGGATTCTTACTCATGTGATGACTTTCACTTAATGCTGATCACTACTTTCTATCCTGAACTTCTGTTTAGAAGTAAACGTAAACATCACAGTAAGACAAGCTCACTTCTGAGTAGGCTATATACAAATAGCGAAGATTTAGAAGTCTTTCATATCTAAACAGTATTGAAGATTACCTTTGTATTGATTTCTTTTTTCACTCCTGTAACATCCTTTTAGCTTTTCTGTTCATAGTGAAGTTGAATTTTTTTGTTTGGCAAAGGTATGTTGAGTGAGAGCAATTGTTATACTTCATGCTCCTTTTTTTTTGATGCACATCAAAAACAGCTGTTTTGTATTTGACAGATGAGACAGTTTTATAAGTATTCCCCCCCTTTATTAACTTTTGTTAACATCATTGTGAAAGTTGATGTGAGATAATTTCCATAAGTTCACAGTCCCTAGGCTTTAATGTGTGACCTCTAGTTTCAGGGATACCTTCACTTAATGAGCTTTTGCCTCTTCAAATTACTTTCAGCATTGTAAGTTGAGAGCTAAATTTAACTTACAGATTCAGGTCATAAAGCTTCCTTAAGTGAGATTGTAGTTATAAAAAGCCAATGTTCTGTGCTGTTTGTTAAAATCTACTGCATATTTCAAAACAATTATAAGTATATAATCTAAACATTTGGATTGTTATCCCAACTGTATCATTTGGCTGTTATGCCTGCTATTTTGACACCACTGTTCTTTGTATGCCTATAAATTGTCAAAAATGAAAATTGGGATACATATGATAAATCTTACTTTGAGACATTTCTAGTCACACTATAATGTTTGAAAAGGTATGCCTGGAATTTCATCCAGTATTGCAAATCATTTAGGTGTCTGACTTCAGATTTCTTGAGGTTAACAGTCTGAGAAGCTGTTTTTATTTTAGTTTGAAATACAGTGGCAAGAGAGAGAAAACAAAGGATTTGGTAGGTTGTTGGGTGTTTGTATCATAGATGTTACCAGTGTGTTACCGACTTGAAGATAATTGGGAACACTTTGTGGATACCTGTAAAGGACCAAAGGGGTGGGATGTGATTGCATGTATTTTAATTTTGTGCATTTATTCTGTTAAACTTTCTGGGTTTGGGGAAATGGTTTTGACTGCTGCCATCTCTGTAACAGTAAAGAAGATTTCTAACACTTCTCCCAGTGCTGAAAGAATCGCAGATTATTTTATTCATTCTGAGGCTCTGCTGTGCAAAGACTTCTGAAGACTGAAGTGTTGCTAACGTAGTCCATTTTTAGGTTATTTTAATATATTTCCCCAGTCTCCTGTATCAAGCTGGAGTTATTTGCTCACAGACCAGGTCTTCTGCCAGTAAACACTCCTGAGCACTCAATTTTGAAGGTAAACATGTCCAAAGAAATCCTCAAAGTGATGTAAAAGACACATGGTGACACCCACCACCTGCCTCCTAGATAAGTCACAGTTGTCACAAAGCGACCTTTGAGCCAAGAAAAAAAAGGGTTCAGCTATCATCTTTCACAGCCCTTTAGTGACCAAACTCTTACCTCTGAGCAGTAAGGAAGCCTTGATATCAGTAGTAAGTACTCACATCTCTTTTGCATGTGGTAATCTCCTGATCTTGTGTACATCAAGAGTTAAATGGTATAATCTTTCTTGTAAATGATGAGATGGCTTTAAAGACTGAATTAATTACTTGATTCTTTCACTTGGGTGTCTGACTCCCAAGTGCATTTCAAAAACCTCTTTTCTCCCTTGTGTGTATTAATAGGGAGAAACATTCTCTTAGATTAACATTTTGCAGTACTGGTTGAAATCCTGTCCTTAACAAAGATCACTTTGTGTAGAAGTTGTGGGGTCATACATGATTTCAGTAAAATGCAGCAATATGTAAAAGATTGTGAAGAAATCAGCATGATGACCTGACTGATATGTCATAGTCAATCTATGCTATGAAAAGTGCAAATAACTCTTTGGCATTACAGATTTTCTTTTAATATCAGTAAGTAATATTGATATATGGGAAGAATAGAAGGTGCCAAGCTGATACGTATCATATTATATCTCTCTATCACGTACAAAGCTGGTAAGATACAAAATTACATTTGAAATAGTATTTTTTTTATTGTTTGCATTTCTATCATGAAATACATGATGGCATCAACAACTGTTTTTCAAGTACTTTATCTGTTTATAAAAAATGCATTTTATAAAGGGCAGATCTGTCAAACATAATGTATAACAACTTGATGAGTCAGTTGTAGGTACCAGTGATTTTAAGAACTTTTGAGTACTCTAAGTTCTTATGGAATGCGATTTCATATTGTACATTTTGATGAATCAAACCTGCTCTAAGAGGACTGTGTAAGTTTGCAGAGAGTTGAGTAAACAGAGCATTTATGTTTTGTTTTCAACAGATGTTTGTCCATTTCAGAGAAATGCCAGTTAAATTAAACCACGGAGTCTGTGGGTTTTTTGTTTGTGCTTCTCATAAATTTTGCTTCTGACAAACTTGAATAATTGCAGAGGAGTCAGCAGAACACCAATGAACTATCTAATGTGTAGGGAACCAATACTTAAAAATGAGGTTGTCTGTACTATCCTCGAGCATGAAGAGAAAAATCATTGCTGATATTTGTGCAAGTAACTTCATCATTGTAGAACTTAGATGATGGCACAAATGCTTTTTTTGTGTTGAATTGTATGTTGGGAAGGATGTGTAACATTTGGTGTCATTAAAAAGTTTACAGTGTATTTCAGAAGTTTATGGAAACCTTGTTATGCTGGTCCCCATAATAGACACCTAGAGATTTTTTCTTCTTCCCCTACACAAATCTTTAAATTGAAATATTCCATTGACTAAAACTTGGTTCGTTCAGGTAAGGACAAGAGGGGAATACCAGAATCCTGCATTTACCCCAGGAGTAGTGCTGTAGATCTAGCTGTTTTGGCACGGCGCAAGTAGTAGTATCCAAACCAAAGTATTCTTAAAAAGGTGGCTAACAACACTGATATAATGTGCATTGTATTATTAAATTCAGTGGAAAAACAGTGTTCTTGATGCATATTCATGTCAGGAGAAAGTGAAGAGAAATGCTTTAAGAAGCACTTCTGTTGCTATACGTTGTCAACATTTTGGTTTCATTTAGTAGCTTCCCACTCCAGATATTTGACAGCAGCTATATAAACTCTGAGCTGATTGTGTCACGTCAGCAAGGTTCAATCTTGCTAGAGTCTCACCAGAGAAGAAAAATGCACATAACAGTCCTAGTGCTTCTTGGTGTCCTGTATCAGAACAAGGTGTGCTGCCAGGAAAAAAAAACTTCAAAAAATATGCAATCTCCCGACTCCTTTCCTCCTAAAAACAACACCTGAACCAAAAATCAACTGTCTCTCTGATGACTCTTAGTCAGTGATTTTTAAAAATGAAAAATGCACCAGGATCTGTGAGCACATCCACTTGTGTGTGATTTGTGACTAGTGCGTCATGGACAGCTGTTTTCAGATTGTATTGAGTTGACCAATTCTTGGTGACATAGCTCTGCCTGCGCTGCTTGAATCATCAAATTGTAAATAGTCAGAATTTAAATTCTGCCTTCAAACGGAGTGTTCTGTAGATACACAGTTGTGGGGATATTGCCTTGGGGTTTGGCAACTTCCTAATACATTTTTTTTGTTCTTGATGAACGTGAGGATTTCGTTGGTAAATTATTAAACATAGAAAAATAAAAATGGATAAAGAAGAATTTTTCATTGGGGATTTAGAGTGTCACGAATCTCTCTAAGAATAAGATTCAGTGGATTGTTTATTTTCCAAGGACCAAGACTTTATTTCTTGTGTAAATGCATGTGTTATTAAAACCATTTGGTTATAGTTTGTTAAATTCTCTGAGGTGACTACATGTGATTTAGATTGGGATTTAAAATCCTTGCTGATTTCAATCCTTTGAAATAGAAGAGTCCTTTTCTGCAGCGCTGTTTAAAGTATGTACACAAAAAAATGCGAGTATGATGATTGATAAAGGCAAATACAGTGACCATTTGATCTTTGCCCTTTCAAAATGCCTCTGTTCTCCTATAAACAATTATCTTAGTCTGGCAATTAAGTGACCTTAACTTAGCAATGATTTCATAGGTCTTCTAAGGTTCATTCCTTCTTTCTTGCATGAGGTTTTGGAGATACTATGCTCTATCTAACTTTCTTATTACTACCTAATTTCAATTTTATCTGTTGTTACTACTGAGATGGTGGAGAGGTGGTGTGTTTTGGACATGTCTAGCTGCTTTTGTAGACCGATGAATGGTGCGTTAACTTCTTAAAGGCATTTCTAGGTAAGTGCTACCTGCGGCTTTCTAGACAGTCTAGTTATGACATTTCAAATGATAAATTATCTACTTCATTATTTCTTGTCTTTACCCAAATATTCTTCTTAACTATATACGTATTTTTGTTATATCTGGGTGGTAACACAAGAATTCCTTCCTGGCAGACATGTGATATACTTTTCTAGACATAACTCAAGTTTTTGGCATTTCAAGCTCATACTCATGAGTTGGAAAAGTTCTGCAGATAAGTATTTTATTATATATAACATACCATATTTTTGAATTAAATAAATTTTAACTGGAAATCAGCTAAGAAATACAAAAGCAGGCATCACAAACAAGGAGAAGGATGGTTTTGCTCAATTTTGAAGCCTGTTTTTTGGTTTTATAGCTACCTGAATCTGCTACTCAGAACGTCACACAGTTTAGTAATGTGTTGTGACTGTTGGGGTAGTGGCAAGAATAGCAGAATGGCTTCTCTTGGTCCCACAGCTGGGGCTCAGAAGCACAGCTATCCAGGAGAGATTCTGCAACAGACATTCCCTGAGAGGTGCTAATGATCCAACAAAGCCAGCGAGGTGCTATGCTATAACATGGTTATCATTTGTAGTTTAGATTGGCCTTAAATTAAATTTCTTAATTAGGCTAAAATCCAGTAACTCTAGGACTGGTAATTAGCAGAAGCTGTATCAGGAGACAAGCATTTTTTCAGCTTGTTACCCTGCCTTTGCTGTTTGCGCAAGATCTGAGCTGCAATAAAGTTCATGCACCTTCTCATATTTCTTGTCAAAACCAGATTACCAAATGATGTTGGTGTGTTAAACTTGGCCTTACTTTGGAGTTTTTTTAATATAAATCAAGTGTTTTACATAATCATATTTTTTTTTCTTTATAATAATGGAATATAATGTGTCAAGTCTTTACCTTGTTTCCAGTTGATCAATGTGTTCATACTATTGATTATTCAAGTCTCTACCTTAGAAATCTCTAGTGCTTCTCTTGAATCAGAACCTCAGGTCTGTTTGAAAGTGCAGTCATCAATTTTCTCTATTTCATCCATTTCTTATTGAATTATTGTAAGAGCACTTAGAAATTTTTGGTTAACTGGGCTCCATAACAAGACTGATTGGAGATGCGCCTCAGGTTACAGCACATTTTCAAAGGGCATAGTTGTTACTCTGTGCCTCCATCCTTTGAGATTAGAGCAGACTGCACTAAATTTTCTAACTACAGGTATCAAGTTTTATGGGGCTCAGAGTAAACAAGTAGTGTATACATAAGAAAATACAGTTCCGCATGTATAAATCATCTCCACCCTCTGCAAACCCACTGTCAGGTGATAGGCATCAGGTGGTAGTTATTACAGTACTGCCCTAACTACAGGGTAAATGGTAATGCCACAGTGCTAGTCCTCTATTTACCTTCTAACAGAAGGGAATGTATGCCAGTAATACAAGATCAAATCATATGTATATCCATTTAGTCACTTTCTGAAGAAAGTGATATTAAAAGTGCTATGTTTTCCTGGTTTGGAGAGAAGATGTATAAAAATGGATGTTGGTCGAAAGCAATCTTTATTTTGGATGTGTGTATGTTTTATATCTATGTGTATTTTATATCTATGCATTTTTACCTCTTCATGTGAATTATGTATGTTTAAAAAGAAAGTACAATCAAGCTGAAATATAACTGAGAAATATATCCATTTTATATGGCTTCTGAAATGCATTTCATCAGCAACAGCAACACGTGCATTTCTGCTGATGGTTGCACTTTCCTTGACTTTATTGTTCCATTGCCCC
>JANHGO010000699.1:0-38773 GCA_024606505.1 Aquila spilogaster
AGGGACTCTCTTCTGTTTTCTGTCAAGGTCTGTATGTGCTTCTCGCCTTGGGTTGGATTCTACGATGCACTGGTTGGCTCATACTAATCTGATAGAGTAATAAAGTAGCTTAATTGCTTTTTTTCTGTGGCCTTCACCCCAACAGTTCCCCACAGCCTTTTTATCATTTGTGATGCCTGTAACAGAGTACTGAGTGATGTGTAAATACGGCACTTAGCCCAAGTGGAACCTCATTGCTCACAGACAATAATGAAGTTGCTACCAGGCAATGGTTTCAATTTGTAAACTGCTTTTAGGAAAGAATGGTATTTTTTTTCTTAAAGTTGTCTGAATAGCAGAGTTGTTGCTCATGAGAACTCTTTTTCCAACCCAAGTGGCAGCTGCTCCGCTTACAGAACTGCCATCTCCTCTTAGAAGCTGTAGGGGAATACCAGAAGTGGTGTTGAAGGGTGAGCCCTGCCTGGACACAAGCATGGTGAGCCCAGGTCAGGTTTTAAGCCTTCAAGTGTTATCAAGAATCACAGAATCACATAATCATCCTAGTTGGAAGGGACCTGTAAAGGTCATTTAGTCCAGCTCCCCTGCAGTGAACAGGAACATCTACAGCTACATCAGGTTGCTCAGAGCCCTGTCCAGCCCGGCCTTGAATGTCTCTAGGGACAAGGTAGCCACCACCTCTCTGGTTCATCTGTTCCAGTTCTTCACCACCCCTATTGTAAAAAACCTTTTGCTTGCATCCAATCTAAATCTTCCCTCATGAGCTGGGAATGTATATTTGCAGCCCATAAGGCCAGCTGTATCCTGGGTTGCATCAAGAGGAGCGTGGTCAGAAGGTTCAGGGAGGTGATTCTGTCCCCTCTACTCTGTTCTTGTGAGACCCCACCTGGAATACTGCGTACAGTTCTGGAGCCCCCAACACAGGAAGGACATGGAGCTGTTGGAGCAGGTCCAGAGGAGGGCCACGAAGATGATCAGAGGACTGGAGCACCTCCCTTACGATGACAGCCTGAGAGAGTTGGAGCTCTGTAGCCTAGAGGAGAGAAGGCTCCAAGGGGACATTATAGCAGCTTCCAGTAACTGAAAGGGGCCTTCAGAAAAGACTTTTTATAAGAGCGTGTAGTGACAAGACGGCAGAAAATGGCTTTAAACTGGAAAAGGGTAGATTTAGACTAGATATTAGGAAGAAATTCTTTACTGTGAGAGTGGTGAGACACTGGAATAGGTTGCTTATAAAGGTTGTGGATGCCCCCACCCTGAAGGTGTTCAAGACCAGGCTGAATGGGGCTTTGAGCAACCTGATCTAGAGGGACATGTCCGTGCCTGTAGCAGGGGGTTGGAACGACATGATCTTAAAGGTGTCTTCCAACCCAAACCATTTTATGATTCTATAATTCTTTTAGTTTGAAACCATTTCCCACTGTCCTATCACAACAGACCCTGCTAAAGAGTCTGTCCTTTTCTTTCTTAAAGTCCCACTTTAGATACTGAAAGGCCCCTATTAGGTCTCCCTCAAGCCTTCTTTTCTCCAGGCTGAACAGCCACAGATCTCTTAGCTTGTCCTTGTAGTGGAAGTGTTCCTCCCTTGTAACTCTTTTGTGGCTTTCCACTGGACACACTCCAACAGGTCTGTGCCTCTCCTGTGCTGAGAACTCCACATTCATATGCAGTACTCCAGATCAGGTCTCACCAGCACAGAATAGAGGGGCAGGATCACCTCCCTTGACCTGCTGACCACGCTTCTTTTGATGCAGCCCAAGATATGGTTGGCTCTCTGAGCTCCAAGGGCACATTGCTGGCTGCCATCCACCAGTACCCCCGAGCCCTAGTCAGCAGGGCTATGCTCTATCCTTTCATCCCACAGCTTATATTGATAGTGGGGGTTGCCACAACCCAGGTGCAAGACCTTGCACCTGGATTTGTTGAACCTCTTGAGGTATTCCTGGTCCCACTGCCTGAGGTCTCTCTGGATGGCATCCCATCCCTCAAACATGTTGACTGCACTATATAGCTTGGTGACATCCGCAAACTTGCTGATGGTGTGCTTGATCCCACCATCAACGTTGCTGATGAAGATAATAAAGAATATAGGTTCCAATACTGGGCCCTGAGGGACACTACTCATTTTATCATTGCTGTGTGCTCTTGAAAGCTGGGAGAGTGAGAACTTTCTGGCTTCTACCTCAGAGCTGCTAAACTGGTGGATGGTTCCCAGGTTTCCGGGGTTTCACTGGGAATATCTGAACATAGATCAGGATATGGGGATCAGCTCTAGCATGAGGGACTTCAGAGAAATGTTGTGCAGATCACTTGAGATCAGATTAGTTGATCTTTGAATGAAGTGGTCCTTTAAGAGCGACATGGTTCCTGGTTCCAAGACTGCCAGCCAGGAAGTAGAGCCAATTTGAAGCTGGGCTTTGAGGTGATAAAAGCTCACCAAACAAAAATAATTTGAAAATAACATCTTGTTACTAACATACCGACTTTACTGGAACATTTCAAGAAGCCCTCTGTTCACAACCAGCTTCCGAAATAATAAGCAGTATGGGACATATTTTCTGAAATAATTTTGTAAGAGTTTTAGAGATTCTTATGGTAAAAAGATATATGTGTAGCTGCTCTGCTTTGGATTCAGCAAACCTGAAGACTGTGGCTCTTTGTGATTTGATTAATACCGTAGAGTGTTATGTAAGTCAATGAAGTCTAATTTTTTTGAAATTATATGTTGAGTGCCCAGGCTTCCACTGTGCTGTTAACAGATTACGTGCCATAATCTCTTCTGAAATATTTCATTAGATGTTTTTATAATTACTGTAACTGTTTTTTAAGCTCCTGTGGAGTAGGATAGACAACGTTATGTTTAACAAACCCCACCTTGGAGGTGCAAATTTACATATTCACATTTTCCTGAATTGGCTGGAACACATTTCTTTCTGTTCCAAAAAGAAAACAAGCAAGCCAACAAACAAAACAACAAAACAAATAAATGAAACAACAACAAAACAGGCAAACAGACACCCAACTCCTACTCTTCAATTGCCTGTGTCTGTCATTTGTTAATCAGTGGAAGAATGCAAGAACACTGCATAGGTACTACAGTGAAACACAGTGTGTCAAGACTATGATCTTATATGGTGACTTAAATGTGGATTCTGATTAGAACTGGAAGCCCTCATGGAACTTAACTCTCTAAGGCTAAGCAGTTGCTTTCAGGGTGGTTCTTGTTTTACTCATAGTGTCCTCTATCTCTTCTCACTTTCAATTGTAGTTGAAAGGTGC
The DNA here is from genome assembly GCA_024606505.1 of Aquila spilogaster. NCBI lineage: Eukaryota > Metazoa > Chordata > Aves > Accipitriformes > Accipitridae > Aquila > Aquila spilogaster. The sequence goes on from JANHGO010000699.1 coordinate 3,277, forward strand.
TACCAAAAGCTCTATCACTCCACTCTCCTGAAATTCACCTTGTCTTGCACAACTACCCTCAATATCTTCCATTCATTGTTTTCTATTTTCTAGCTGTTATTAATGTACAGTGAGTGATTCTGAACTGTATGCACTGAAAGGCCAGTGTTTCCACTAAATTAATCAAATAACATTAAAGGTGTATTGCAGCCTCAGCATAGATGCTAATGTGGGTTCCTCTCCTCCCCTGTCAGTATTTTTCAAGAAACTTGATAAGTTGTTTGAAATGAGCTAATGGATTTAGAAGTGATGGAAAGAGGTTGTGGGGAGGAAAATGGACCTGAAAGGCAAAGGCATAGATTTTTCCTCAGGAAGACAGGCTGAGCTGTCATATGCACAGCTGAGTGGGCAGAAGTATTCAGAGGACCCTCTTGCTCACTGCTGCCTGAGTACTCCTTTGTATCACTGCAAAGTGACTTTGAAGAAGGTGGGACATGCTACAAATTCAGGTTTGAAAAGTACTGCATTCATTTTGTGTGGATTGAAGCAACTGCTCATAAGTAGCAGGAAATCGGACCTTGTACTTTGCTAGTGACATGGAAAGCAGATTTGGGTGATTATTTTCATTTTGTTTGTTGTATGAATTTACTTGCAAATGGCTTAGACAAATGTCTCAGTTTATGAATTTTTTTTCTGGTGCACAGTTGCTTTAAACGTTCATTGTTTATATTTCCTATTTGCTTAAGCGTGGAGAAGGAGATGCATGGCAAGTCAGTGTTGACTTGAGATGCTCACAAGCTGTGATATAGAGGAGAAAAATAAACTATGAGGGAATATAGCTCTTTTTCTTTGCTTTCCTGTCATCATTCTTTCCAGGCTGTCGCACCAAATACACTCTTTACTCACAAAGACAGATGTTAATATCCAGCGTGTTACGTAAAGTGTGGCTAAACTACCAGAACAGGTTCTTTGACTTGAATCTTTGATTTTGTAGGGAAACACAATAATTCTGACAGTAAATGGGATTTGTTATGGACACTACAAACTAGATACACATTGCCTTCAGACTGATGAATGTTTGTGACCCTCCAAGCAAGAAACCATTAGGTCATGAACTTGTGCAATCCAGTGAGGAGAGCCAGGGAGAGCCCTCCATGTGAACTCTCAAATTACCATTCCTACCTCTCGAAAAACCACTTATTTAGAGAAACTGACCATTATTCAGAGGAATTCCTGCCATCATTGAAAAGCGTAACTATTCAGTCTGTGAACTGAAGATGAATTGACAATTTTCATCAATTCTCTGGCAGGAAAGTGCTTTAATCTCTTTCTTTTCACACATGAGAGACTGACTTTCCCTGAGGCAGACTCAGAAGCAGAGCAAAAAGATCTGTTTTTAATTCTGTAAACTAAAAGTCCATACTTGTTGAAAGAAGAGGTGGATTAGTTGAAGTCAGTCTACAACACAGAACTTCTGTTTGGGTGCCTGAATAAATACATACCTCTAAGTTCCTGGTTGTTTAGCATGATTGCGAGCAACATTTGAAGCTCTTTATAAGGAGAATGCTTCCCAGAAAATACTTTAGTTCTTTTAGTTATTATTGAATATGTCTAATGGTTCTCACCATCATCTGAATATTTTAAGCAGGTTCACTCGGAGTAATGCAGATCTGCATTATTCTATTTGGCTTCTTTTAGCAGAATAATCCTTTAGTGAGTGAAAAGCCCTAAGGCAGCAGCTGGTTCCAATTTTATAATCTTGTGGTTTTCATCAGGTAGTGAAAAAGAATTCTGTAACTATGGAAAAAACTGCACTTTGAGCTATTAGGCAGCAGCGAATTCAACCCAGAGAAGCCCTTATACACATCCGAGTTACTGAAAAGATTTTTCACGAACCTTACAATTCAGAATCTGTAGTATCAGACACGGATCTTTAGGAAATTGGCCTTCACTGGTTCTGATGCTTGAAGAATTACTGTTTTTTACATTATCTCTATGTAAAAATATGTTGAACAGCACTGATGCTTTTCTTTGTGACACAAAGCAGAAACGCTTCTACTTGTCTGCAGAAGAGCCGTTACACATCAAATTTGGCTCATGTGCAGGGAGCTGGCTTTGAGAGCTACAAGCCTCATGGATCTGGGCTGTTTTAAAGACCAGGTCCAGCAGTAGGAAACCTCCACTATCCACAGCCCTTCGCAGGACCTGCGCTCGCCTGAGATGGGGCTGCACAGATTTTCCTTCTCTTACTGCACAGATTGTATAATTTCCACTTTGAATATATCTACATAGTGCAGTGAAAGTGCTAGGATCACTGTAGCCACAGTACTGAGATGCATTAGCAGGGCAGCTTTCAGAACAGGGCTTTATTCTTTGTGTACTATACATTTGTATTCTAGGCTCACTCCAGAGCGTGTCACTGCTTTAGGATAAGTATGAGACTTAAAGGTAAAACCATAGTTTAAATGATAGTATATTTGTCTTTTGATTTAATAAATTGATTTTCAGTAAACAAGAGTGTCCACGGCATAATTTGCTACTGCTTATCCACTACAGACACTGTAAATGAGGCTGCCACCGCTGCTTGTCATATTGGAGCTATCAAGCCATTAATCAGTCTGTGGCTGAACTCCTAAATAAGAAGCATTATTTGCCTTGCTTCCTTTTAACACAGGTTTTGCAAATTAAATGTTTTAAACATGAAGAAAACATGTCATTTTCCTGAATGGTTTCTCCACGAAGCTGTTTTATATTTAGAAACAAATATGCCTATAAGTGAGAACTTCATGGGCAAGACAAAGTATGTAAACTGGAACAAAAGAATACCTTGATTAAATATACTAAAAAGTTCACCATTATGATTAATGATTTTCTAAGCTTTTGAGAGTATCCCATTAACTGTATATTAAATCAAGAATGCTTTTTGAATATGCTGCTTTGGCAGATGTTTATTAAATGTATCCAGTTATTACGGGCATATGTATTTTCTCAAGTTCTTTAAGGCTTAATGATACACATATGCATCAGCCCTCTCACAGAAAAATCTCCCTTAGTAAATACATTTTAGGTATGCTTAATTTTTTAGGCTCCTTGAGCTGGCCAAACTCATTGCCAGACTTTAACCTACACAAACTTGTTATGCTTTGCTATACTTAGACAAGCAATTCTGCATAATCTGGCTCTACTCCTAGATTACATACATTATGACTCCTTTGAGCTCCTTTATTACATTATCAGTCTAACAAACTGTTCCAGTATATTGACTCAGTGACATAAAATCAGTGCAAAAATTTGTTAGTTGGGGCATGAGCTGTTGGCCACACTTAGCCTGATTTGCATCATGGCGTGGCGCTCACTGAATGATAGAGGTAGGCACAACACAAGGACAGCTTCTAGCAAGGGAAAGCTGTCATGCTGGCTCTTAGGACACAGTTGATAGGCATTGGAGGCACCCTGGAAGGACAGAGAACATGTGCATAGCATGATGAGTCACAGGTGCCTTGAAGTTCTTGACAAGCTATGTAAATGTATCCATCTCTTAGCAACTCTAACTTAGCAGTGACTGGAAGCATGGAGGTTTCAGCTGCTAAAGTCATGCTGGCATGCTCACGTATACCTTTACTAGAATCATATAGTGTACTCTCTGGACATAACTGAGGATTGAGATCAACATGATTAGCTGGGTATCTTGACAAACATTAAACTGTTTTGTGAACGGTGGATGAGAATAAAGTGCTCCCATGAGCACGTATTCTCTGGAGTTTTGTATGATTTATGAAGTGGTTGATAGACATGAATATGAATTTATGATATATAAAATGGTTTATGATATATGACATTTTGAGAAGAAAGTGAATCAGGCCTGTGATCATTTTAAATGATTTATAAATATCTTCTAAAGCATTATAGTTGGTTTAAAATTCTTGTTTTTGTTTTGTTTCTTTGTTCAGGAAAGAGATATTAGCACCACTTTGATTTTTGGATCTCCTTAGGATCAGACTCTTTGTCCCTAGTATCACACTCAAGTGCCTGAAGAATGGATGGAGAATATCATGACAAGGAAAAAAAGGCTTAATTATATAGTGCTTAATTTGGAATGTGAATCTTTCTAGCCTGAGAGCAGAATAATTTGATTAATTCCACTATCAGTATTATGCCCTTACATGTGTAATCTCCATGCAGCTATAGGTGCAGTCTGTCAAATGGCAGGTACTGATAAAAATGTCAACTTCATTAGTCAAATAATGTAAAAGTTCAAGGCTGGTAATGAATCATTTCCATTATCATCCTTCCCATCCATCTCTTCAAGTTTAGCAGCAAATTATTCTGTCTTAGAAATGGAAAAAAAAAAAAAAAAAGGAGTCACACAAACAATCTTCCAGGTACCAAGGAATTCTAGACTGATCCCTTTTCTCCCACTGATCTATGGAAGAAGAAACTCTGCAACCCATTCACACGTGTTAAAAGGAATCAGGCATTTAAATGCTGACAGGGTGTTTCTTTATTGTTTTTATTGGCTAATTTTGTGTATTAGAATATCCTGAGTTTGAAGGGACCCACAAGGATCATCAAATCCAGCTCCTGGCTTCACACAGCAGCACCCAAAAAATCAAACCCTAAATCTGAGAGCATTGTCCAGATGCTCCTTGAACTCAGGCAGCTTGGGGCCATGCCCACTGCCCTGGGGGTCCTGTTCCATGCCCAGCTGCCCCTCTCCTCCCCTCATGAGGAGCTGCAGGCTACCATGAGGCCTCCTCTCAGTCTTCTCTGGGAAGAACAAACCAAGGGACCTCAAACATCTTGCCCTCCAGGCACTTCACCACCTTCATAGCTCTCCTTTGGATTCTCTCTTACATTGTGGCACACAGACTTGCACCCAGTGCTTGAAGTGAGGTCACACAGCACAAGCAAAGCAAGGCAATCCCTCCTTTCACCCAGTGGCAGTGCTGGACCTGACACGTCCCAGACTATGATTGGCCTTTTGGACTTTCACATTCAGATTCAACTTGCCATCAACCAGAACTCCCCAGATCCTTTTCCACAGGGCTGCTTTCCAGCTTCTCATCCCTCATTTTGTATGCATATGCAGGATTACCCCATTCCAAAAGTAGAATCTGACACTTGCTCTTGTTAAACTTCAAGTGATCGCCCAGCCCTCTAAGTTGTAAAGATCTCTCTGCAAAGCCTCTTTATCCCTAACGGAGTCAATAACTTCTCTTAATTTAAAATTATTAGCAAACTTACTTGGTAAACATCCAAGTCCTGCATCTAGATAATTTAATAAAGAATTGAAGGGAACTGGCCCCAGATTGGAGGCTTGGAGAACCCCACTAGTGACTAGCCACCAGCCTGATATAAACCCCATTTAGATTACTATTATATTTACTATAATCTGTCCCATTGGCCAATTGTTCAAGCATCATATTATGTACTTGTCTAGCTGTAAGCTGGACATTTTCTTTAGAAGGATGCTGTGAAAAACAGTATTGAAAGCTGTGCTGAAATCCAAAGTCACATGTATTAGTTTCCCTTGCTCAACTAGATGGGTAACCTTGTCATAGAAGGAAATAAGTTCGTTAAACAGAGCTTTCCCCTCCTGAACCTGTGTTCGCTATGACCAATGACTGTGTGGAAGAATGTATTGCTGAATCTGTTGCTCACACGCCCTTCTTGATGCTGTTCTTGTTACTTCAGTGAATTATCCTAATCTCTTGGTCATTGTGGCAGGTCTTAAGCTGACTTTTCTACGTGGGTTGTTTTTTGTTTTTTTTTTTTTGTTTTTTGTTTTTTTTTTTCTGCTAACCACTTTGTCTGTGTGACTCCTTGGGAATAGTTATACACATTTTCTCTGTCTCTTACTCTCTCATTTTAAAACCTGGAAGTCAGATTGCAGACAGTCAGCTGGATTTGCAAAGACTGGTGTGGGGTTTGTCTGTTCTCGTGGCTCATTTCATCATTACTTTGAGAGAAGTCCCATTCAGGTTCATTTGATAGCACTTAAGATGCTGTGTCTGTATAAGACACAAGAAGATCAAAATGCAAGATATCTTTATTGTGTTTATTCCATCACTTCACAAAATAGGGGCAATTATTCATGCATGCCTGGAAATCAGGTTCTGTGGATCAAAAGGAAAAAAACAACACTGATAATCATGTCAGAGGGAGTCTGTAGAAAAGGAGATATTTTTGCTATGGACGTTTTCCCTTTTTTCTTTGACAATAGGAAGATGCACTTCAGAGATTTCACAAGTTATACTATTTCCGAGTTGCAGTGAATATTAGTTCCTTTCCAAAGGAAAGAGATAATGCATAAGGAAACCAAGTTTTTAGATTCTAAGAGAAAGAATATTGGACTGTTGTCCCTGTAATAAAATTTAGTACATCAAGTGAATGACTTACTGTTTAATGAAACATGGAACAGTATCGACTGAAGCTATTAGGTCAAGATATCAGAAATACTCTTGTGACACTGTACTAGGAATCACTCTTGAAACTGTGAAATTTGCTGGTAATAGCAACTGAGCTCATGGTAAACATTCTCTTTAACTCATGCCATAGTGACATTAATTGCTTGTGATATCACTCAGTGATTAAAGCCTTCTGAGAACACATATATGCAAAGGGACAATATTCCTGGTGATTTGTCTCTATTACTAAAGAAAATGTACTGAATTTGAAGTTAGCTTGGTATTTACTTTAAAATATCTAGAGAAATTCTAATCTGTGGCCTCTTTTATTGTCTGTGAAAGCTTCAGATATCTAACCGGTGATGACTGTAAACACAAGAGCTATTAGACTATTTCATCATTCAACCATTATATCAAGAGAAACAAACAAATGAATTAGTATTTTGCTCCTTTAAAACTGTGAGAGTTTTTCTGAACCTCCATTCATATAAATACACCTTAAAATTCAGGCAGTGATCAGGGCCTTCATCCTGCAGGCCTTGTTTAAGCATTCCTTTGCATAAATTTTTTTCTCGTAGAAAATCTTCTTGATTGGGTCATGGCTCTTGTGGTCATCGTACTGTTGTTTCTGTATTATTCAATGTGTTTTCTAATACCTATTTCTGGCTGAAAGTAGAGCTTTTAGAATTGTCACTCAGTAGCATCCGAATGCCAAATTGAATTCACAATGCTTTTTAAATCTGTTTTTGAAAGTATTGTATGCAAATTTGGTATGCCTAAAATGACCGATACGTACATATCTTTTGAAAACTGCTCATTCATTTCATAAATAAACATTGTTCTGAAGCTTTACTTGTAGCCTTCAGATGTTTACTTTCCTCGGGGAAGTGCACTACCATTAAATGCAACTCTACTTCTTCTTGATGGAATTTTTAATCCCTTGGGGAAAAAACATATCACGAAACAAAGGAAATAATAAGTTTATATACAGGACAGACACTAAATTACCTCCTTACAGTCAGTGTATTCAAAGTTATCCTAAGTAGGAGCTTTTTTTTTGCTTGCCAATATTTCATGGAGGGTCCAAATTTTCTGTTAATTGATAGATGTGAGGGATTAAATAAGACTTAAATTTAGGGTGAGAAATAAGCTGCACATATTATTTCCTTGTTTGTGTATAACTAAAGATAGTTGGAAACAGAACTGTCCCTTATACTTTCACAGAAGTGCCAAGCACAGGTGGTCCCCAGACTTTGACAGTATCATAAATAACAGTTTCACAAAATGGTGATTTCTAGGGATACTCCATATCTAGGACACTGATCAAGTCGCATCAGATTTTTGTTTGCAATCTTGTCGTGCTTTATCATCAACTCGTTTGAATAACCCATAACTGCTAAGTGTTGCTATTTATTAGTATAGTCTGAAGAGAGCTTGCAAAGGAAAATAGATGTTGGAACTCTTCAGAATACTCAGTTTCCCCTTACAAACTGGAAATGCAAATGTTTACACAGAAATATTTGTCTGGAGACAAATGCAGTTTCCTAGCACCTGCCTTTGATATATCATCTGTGGTGCTTGATAATAGTGAAGTACAAGAAGTACCATGGGAAATACTGCAATCTAAATGAAGCAATAACGAGAGAAATCTATAGGGAAGCAGTACAGTAATTAAGACCCTGAAAATTCTGACGTTCCCTTGAGCAATCTGTGAACTGGAATAACCACTCTTTTTTTCACATGCAGCTAAAGAGAGGCCATCAACGAAACCACAGAATGAAAATGTTATTACACCACTCATTCAGAGTCATTTCTCAGTACAGGACCCTGCAGGTTCTATAAATGCAATGAAAGGGCATCGAAAGCTATGGAGGAATTTGTCTCAAAATGAATGCCTTATTGAATTTTAGCTATATTTTCTTCACTGTCCCCACCAACACCCCACACATACACGTTGTAGATGGTAACAAAAGGCTTCATCCTGTTGTTACTCAAGCAGGCCATGAGTTTAAATAATAATTTATTTACACCTGCTTCTTCTTTTCATGATTGTCACTTCTGGAAATAGTTTTCTTATTTTAACACACACAGACTTTTGTGTACTGAAGTGTTTTGAAGGCACAGCCAGAGACCAGATATGAAAATGAACTCTCACTGAGCATAGTTTCATCACCACCAGATATCATGGCGGTGGAAAAACATCATCAACCACTCACTGTAGTTTATATTTCTCTGTGTCTTATCTAGTTTGTGCTGAAGTTTTTGCAAATATATCCATTAACACTGGGTGAGTAAACTGACACTAGAAATTATTGTCTGGGAGATGCAAATAGTACGTTGGAAGGAAAAAAAAGCTCATATATTGGTTATGTACAAACTCCTCCAACTGGCACTGGAAGAAGCAGATAGAAGTGCTAGTGATTAACATGTTCAGAAGATTGCTAGGTCTTTATGATATACAATAAAATCTCTGAAAGTAATTAAAAGATACTGGGAACTAACATGCTTGAATAGCAAACTAAAGGTCTAGTCTATGACGTGTTTGTTAGACACAGAATTCTTTTATGAAGGATTATAATTCTGAGTGTATTTCATTTAATGCTACCTCTCAAAAACTAAGGCTTAAAAAAATTTGGGATTTTAGGTGGTGCAACTCTTCACTGACTGTTAATCAGTGTAGTAATAATTATTCCCAGTCTCTTGATTAGTGAGCAGAGCTCAGCCACATTCTGTTGCATTACTGGAAATGGTCTCATCTGTGACCCTCCTAGAGGTAAGACATAAAACCCGTTTGCTGCTCTCTCCCTTCAAAATCAATAATATTTTAGTATATATACTTTACAAGACATGGTAAATTTTCTGCATTAAGAATAAGTATGAACACAAATATACTTAAAAACTTTTTTTTTTAATGAGGCAATGTCAACATTTTGATTTGGTATCAACACAAATTACTTAACTTTGAAAATTTTACTGCAGAGCCCTATGTAAGTAGTAGTTCATACACGCAGTCTTACACATAATGATGAGACTCTCTGGATGGACTTCACTTCCCAAAAAATCTCTCCAACCTTCCATTTGGCTGAATTAAAGTGAATTAGGTTTCACAGTGCATCACGAGAACTGCTTTGCCTTACTATAAAACAAAACACATACCTATATGTAACCCCACAAATATAGTTTTTCATTTCTTAGTTCTTTTCTGAGGTTTTCTACGTTGCCCAAAAGTAAAAATTTTCTGCATGAAGTTGTGAAAGATGATGTTATGTAAAGAATCTTTTCCCTAAAATTGTGAATGAAAATTTCTGATTGGCCCCAATATTTGCATCATCGCGGATCATGTTTTTTGAGAGAATTTAAAGTGTGCTCCTTCCATTGCAGTAGGTAAATGATATTTTGAGTTAATGAACATAAAACGTCTCTAAAATACATAAGTTCAATTCCAGTAACTTAAATGTTCACTTACTGAAACTTGGAGTTGGGTTTGACCCATTATTCTAAAGTAAAGAGGAAAATAATGCCTTATGTTGTGATATGGCACTACATCAAATTGTTTCTTGCTAACAACACTGAAGTCAGTTGAATCCACAGCAATTTGTCCTAATGCTTATTAAACAGCAATATTTTTATCAACAGATGGATTTTATGCTGCTGATATCCTGACAAGTGATCAGAATGAATCTAAGATTCCTAGCCATAACACAATCCTATTTTAACCTTGGTTATTTTTAAAAATCAAGTTTTAAAAACATGACAAGCATCAATGCTTAATGCAAATGCCTAGCAATGCGTGTTACCTGGTAACCAAATGGATGGTATGTTGGAGAGGGAAGTGACAATAGCAAGTGAACGTATGCCAGATCAGCTTCTAGCAGATACAGAGATGGTCACCATGGATTTTGCCAAGCTGAAAGAAAAGATCAGCATGACCTAGTATAATTTAAAGGGAGAGGAAAACAGGATTTTCCTTTCATATGCTCTGATAGAGGCAGAGAATGTTCATTTTCTCTGGTATCAGAAATTGCTAGAATTGTCCCTTTTGTCTATCTATGAAGGAGGAAAATTCCCACAGTTAGGAAATATAATATACAATATTTCTCCAATGAAACAAGCTTGAAAAATCTAACCGTAACATTGCATCAAAAGCTGGTTACAGTACAGGATTCTGAGTGATTGGCAGCGCTCATTCTTCCTCGTTGGTTCATTGACCAAAATAGAGAACTATTTCTTGAAGAAATCAGAATTTCTTTTCTTTCTTTGGGTTCAAAGACTCATTTCCTTGCCCTAGCCATTCCTCAAAAAATAAGAGGCAAACTGACTTGCTGGAAATTCAGCATGCCAAAGACACAAGGAATTTCATTTGGTTTGGAAAGGCTTTACACAGGATTTAAATGGGATCAAGATCTAAAGTTAAAATAAAACCCTAAGGTCCGTGATCATAGTATCAAAAGTATATTTTTCTCCCACCAAAAAAAAAAAAACCAAATGCTTTTGTAAGATTTTTTTTGCTTTAAAATGTTTTTCAAAGATTATCTGAATAACCTACAAAATAAGTGGAAATCAAAAAGATGAAGTAGAAACTAAAGTATTGGAGCATCGTAAAAGTATTTCTATTTAGGGAAACATCGGTATATGTTTTTTAATTCCCAGTGATATACAGGACAACCACAGTTTATGCTGCCTTTGAAGTGTTTGGGTTTGCAAAGCAATCTTAAAATAACTTCCAAAAATGGCTGTTTTTCTGAAGCTATTTTTGACTGCTGCCTTATGTTGCTTCTTTTTAGACTAATGCTGGGAGTAGGAGAGTCAAAGGCCTAGGTGAAGGAAAGATGAGTGCCAGACAGTCTGCCATACCTTTACAAAGCTGACGTGCAGTTCTGGACTTCTTTTTTAAGTCTGCACCAAGTCAAATATCTGTGCTTTCTTATGAGCTGCAGAGTCCAGTTCTTTCCAAATTCTATGGTAGCTTTGAAATTATCTTGCTTACTGGGGAATGTGCTGTAAATATTGCCAGCTTAGCAATATTATTATTTCATCTACAAATCTTCAGGCTTCAGATGTAGGAGTGGAGTCCAGCTGTTAGCAGAGAAGGCTCTCAGTTGGATCACTGGCACAATTAGAGATAATTAGAAAAAGGCCAAAGCCTGGAAGAAGGAACAGTACCCCATTCCCCAAGGAGCTGCTTTTTCACAATGGATGCTTTTTGGTTGTCTCTGAAGACCATGGGAGCACAGTTTGTGCTTGTTCAAAACACAGTTGGAGCAGCCTACTTTGTTAAGATCCGTATCTGTCTGTTATGCAGTTGTTTTCCAGATATGTAAGTCTGGACCATTTATTAAATATATCCCAAATAACTAATCAAAAAGCTTTTAAGAATGTTTACATGGAAAGGCAAGGAATAAATTATTCAGTATCCGAAATCTAATCATACACAAATTTCTGGAAATTACTTCACTATGTGCTTACATCCTTCCTCAGCAAACAGCAGGCACTCAGCAAAAAAACACAGGGTTGTGCCATCCAGCTCTGCCATATGTATCCAGTTATGGTCCTAGGCTGGCAATGATTTTCATACTGCTAAACTGCTAATTTCCATATAGATTGTGTAGGGAGAAAGAGACTGCAGAGCTGCAATTTGCAGGAGCCATTGGGTATTATGCTACATCCATCAGCATGCAGGAAAAACAAAGAAAGGCAAAAACCTGAAACAGTCTCTGACATGAGGTTAACCGTCTGCCTTAACAATGAAGTAGGGGCTTGTGTCCTCTATTTAGTGCTCATGATTATGGGTTTCACCTTCCCTGATCTGTTCATATATTTCACTACAGGTGATCACTGGATAAAACTCAGCTTTTGCTAGGCTTTCCTTCCAGCCTCCTGCATCACTAGGAGGACTTCTGCCCAGACCACCCTGCCACTGCCACTTGAGGATCCTATACTGAGCACAAGTTAGCAGTTCCACCATCCTGTAAAGCAGATTTTTCTTGTATTTAGGGCTGACTGGCACCTCAGGCATCTAAATGATTGGCTAAATGTCTTTCCTGGTATATGCTTGATAATACTTAAATGCTTGTAATCAATGTTTGTGCATCAAACCATACCAGCTTCTGCTTTGTGAGTGGCATTACCAGGAAGTTACAAGTGAAACACTGTTCTTGGATTCTGGAAATAGGTCTGACTCATGGATCTACCAAAGTGTTGCATTTACTCCAACACTTGGAAGATAAGCATCACTTTTATACTGGATACGTTCAGCTAATATTATGATGGCAGTCTTACAAATGTTTGCAATAATAACAGAGAATATTTGCAAACCCATTTTTGTCCAGAGTCTTTAGGCAGAGCTCATGACCTGGTAACTGTACAGGGAAGATTTATGTTCATGCAGCACAGCAGTTTCTAAACATGTTCCCAACGTTATTTAAAGAAACTGTCTTCCTGCTGCACTGCCATTTATTTAATCCCTACATAGATTCAGCTTGATCTTTGCACAAGGAGGTGTTTCTGTCATTGCAAATGAAATGAATGGAGTAGCTTAATATTTTTCTTAATGAGGACACCAAACACAGATCTTCCATTGGAGCCTTTGGCCATAGGGATTTGTTTCTAGCAACGTGTCATCTTCACTTCTGTTCTCAGTTACATTGATAGCATTACTCAAGTGACAAAAATAGCAAGATTATTGCTCATGTATGTATGCATTGGAGTTATTTGCATGAGATTGACAGGGAATGCCTGCCTGTCCCTAAAAACAAGCCAAAAAAGGAAAATATCTTATGATGCTGCAAAATGGCACATGAATTACCTCACTTTCTCATCTCAGTTTGTCTCTCACTACGACTCATGTTAGAGACACAGAAGAATACTCTGAAGCTTGAAATGGATCTACCACTTACAGCCGAAGGACTCTGTTAAGCTTGTTAATCCTTGGAAAATAGTTCAATCCTTTGACCAGTGGACAGTCTCCATCCAAAACAAGCTCAGTATTGAGATTTTGTACATAGAAACATGCAATCACACGCAGATGCACACACACACCCATATATGTATATTTAAATGTTTTAAACATAAGCACACATGTATATACATGCATTTTCAGTGTATGTATGTAGCTTATATGCACAGGTATTACATATAGAAACAAAAAGGTATTTGCACAGAACAATGTAGCTTTGAAGAAATATCACTTTTCTGCAATCATTGCAACCAAGCATTGTGGAGCCGCCATCAGGAAAGCTGAAATAGCCATAAAGGAGTTAAGATAATTTTGTTAATTTTAATGACCTAAAGTAAAAGCACAGCAAGGGACTAAAAAAAAATGTTTAAAAAGTGAAAAAACGAACACAAGCAGCAGAAAACAAGGTCTAAGATGTGATCTTGAGAAATGCCTACCAGTTGAATAAGTCTGGGCTTTCCATTATTATCAGACAGTTCTGTCTTCTGAAAGGTTGAGTATCTTCTGTGAGAAGTTTGCAAGATATAATTTTTAATGTCTAACTATAAAGGGAAAAGAATCTGACAAATTTCAAGCATTAGCAGAGTTGGGTGCATGCCTACATGCATGTGTAAGGACTTGTGCACGTGCATATATATATATCTATGTGAGGAAGAAAAATAGGAGTCAAAAATTCTTAAGGAACTGGCCAAAAGAGATGCTTGTCTAATAGTTGCTTGATATCGGGTTGCTACTGCCAAAATTTACTGATAGTCTTTTGAAATCAAAAACTAAAGGAGTCACTTCATTATGGGCAGAAGAGAGAGCTGAAGGCTTTCTGGTTTCTCTCTGAGCTGTATTTTGGCTGAGGTCATCAGAAATCCTAGCCAGTACTGAGCATTAATGAGTGGTTTGCTAGATGTTGATAGTATTGAGCTCGTAGCAATTAGGAGACAGCAGAAGGTGTTAGCAGAGGAAGCATTTACCAACTTCTCAGGCAGTTTCTGATGTGGTTCATTGATGAGTCCTCCAACTCTTGCCATTTTAGCTGCGATCTTGGTGTACAACAGAAAATATCATGAATGTTTTTCTGCCAAAAGAAAAATATTCTTCTTTCTATTGTCTTTTGGATAAATGAAATATATAGGAAAAATGATTGTCCTGCATCAGTACTTCTGTCCCCTACTAATCATAGGTTCTGAGAGGCTGTTAGGAGCACTGAAAAATGAATGTTAGAGTTTCTTAGAGTTGCCTCTGTAATTGTAGCTTCTCAGGCAAAGGGATTTTAAAGGTATGGCATCCTAAGACGCAAGACAATAGAACGATAACACACACAGTCAGGTTATGGGAATTTATTAGTTGAGTACTTTTCGTGCCCTCTGGTACATGGTACACATACATCAGTTTGTTTTATCCTTTCTAAAGCCCTCATTTCTAAATAACAACTGAAGCAGTACTGAAGCCAATAGATAGTTACACAAACAGCAAGAATAGCCAGTTATAAAAGCAAACACTAAGAAAAATAGGTTTTTTGCTGGATAAAACCATCAGGTCTTATAGCTCAGTTTTAATAGCACTTATCAAATGATCAGATTGTCTTAGAATAACTTCCAACTGTGAAATGTCCATGGGCAGATTACCGCATCCCCCACTGCCTCTGTATCTGCTTATTCCTAACCCTTAATAACATATTTGCTTCTCTTAATGGCTTGGATACTGAGATGACTTGGAGTGCTGATTTTCACAAGGAAAAGAGACTTAGTATCCCTGATGCCAACTATTAAAACAAACAAGGTAAAAGCATGGAAGTAGGGTACTGACAAGGCCAGACACTAACTTCTGCATGTATTTTTCCAAATTAAATCTGGTTTACTCCTCACCTATACTGTTAACTTAGCCAGAAATGCTTTGGTAATGCAGCAAGACATGAGTCATATGAGTTAAAACAGATCAGTAATACCAGTGTATCGTAACTCTGACGCTGAACATGGTGACCCACTTCAATGGCCAAGGAATACCACAGCACAGCATGAGTATTCTCCTACTCTGTTGTTAGCGATGCAGAGTTTTGAACCTTCACCAGGGACTGTCTAAAGTAATTACGCTCATTTTTATTTATACACACATTTAATTCTGCTGTTCCTAACTCACTTTCAGTTTGTGGTGATGTTCCCATTGGCTCATGAAGCCAAGGCTGTCTGGTGAACACAGCCTGTTGGGGAAACTCAGTGCTTCTTGGACTGCATCAGGGCAGCAGAGCTTTGCATTCTGAAAAAACTACTGTGTATGCTCATACTCTGACTGTCCGCTTCCTTTGTGTGTCAGTGGCTGTATCATCTTGTATAAGGGTCACAAATGATGCATGGATATAAGACACATATGTACGGGTTTCAATGTATAATTATGGAAATAAAAGTTTAGCAATGTGATTTCTTTTTAAAGGAAACACAGGATCTTCTAAAGTCTTTTAAACAGTGTTTTAAACATTTCAGCATATACTGTTAGAGAATTGTATGGGGTGTGAGCTAATCATTTTCTTAGAATCATAGAATGGTTTGGGTTGGAAGGGACCTTTAAGATCATCTAGCTCCAACCCCCTGCTATAGGCAGGGACTCCTCCCTCTAGACCAGGTTGCTCAAAGCCCCATCCAGCCTGGCCTTGAATGCCTCCAGGGAGGGGGCATCCACAGCCTCACTGGACAACCTGTTCCAGTGTCTCACCACTCTCACAGTAAAGAATTTCTTCCTTATATCTAGTCTAATTTTGCTGGCTCAAGTGTATTTATATCTCTGGGCAGTCACATTTGGAAACAATGATCAGAGGAAACTATGGGAGAGTTAGTTACGTCCTGTTTGTCATTCATGACACATTAAATACCTCCTCTGCTCCTTATAATTTTTACAGAACAGATCCACCATCACCTACTGAGGCAATTACCTTTAATTTTTACCTTGCTAGAAATACTACTGGGATTGGAGAGATTAAAATTCATATAATTAGATCTGCTAAACAATTAGGTGTTGTGTAATGAGGGTTTAAAGTGATAAATACATTTTACTAAGTTGTTGTTAAGGAGCTTTTTAAATGCTTTATTTTAAAACAGTACTGTGCTGTTGTTTTTTTTCCTGACTGCACTGACAGATTGATGCTGACAGCAGTATCCACCAAATTTCATGAAGTTTTAGCTCTACCATTTACGAAGCAGAATTGTTGTGTGTTCATTATCGTTTCAGTATGAATATCTGATTTCTTAGTGAATTAATCAGCTTTTTTCCATGTCAACTGGCAGAAATAATTTTCAGCAAACACTACTCGTGAGACAGTCATTCATTATTTTTCTTTTATTCTCAGAAAAGTTATACTGGAAATCTTAGAAATGCTAGAAATATTTCCAGCGACTGAAATTCCTCCACCATTCTCACTATTGATGATTATGTTTATGACAGTGTCATGTGTGTGTCTGAGCTATATGAGGCTCATTTGACATTCTACAGCATTAAACAAGATTATGCTTTGTTTTTAATTTAAATTCAACTTTGTATGTGTATGTACAAAGATATGAACTATGAAGAATTGTTGAAAGCAGGTTAAACTCAGGAGTCATACCCTTAACTCACCAGTTCTGGCAACAGTTTTGTTACGACTGTTGCTGATGTTCAGTGTAAAGCAGTTCAAAAGCTGTTTCCCTATGATAGCCAGTCTGGAAAAATATGACTTGAAAGTTTGGTATCATTAGGATCCAGACTAAATTCTTGTCCAAGAGCAATCGTCATATGTTCAAATTCAACACTATACAACTCAACACTGCATGATAGATACGATAAATATTATAAATTTGGTGCTATAAAATGATAGGAGCAATCTCATAGCCATTAACTGAGCAGTGGTCTTGCATTAGCAGCTCTGAAATGATAGAACTAGTCATTTGATCCTAAGCCTATTCCAGTTTTGCTCTAAATCCACTTTTTTTTGACTCAGTTAGCCTTCATGATATAGTGATAAATCAGACCAGAATTTCCTCTACGGTACCATCAAAACATTGTTTTCAACAATTTGTTTTTTTACTATTCAAAGCATAAGGTCTGCAAACACATGTTGCCTGGTGAGCGGCACAATTCAACACTGTGGATGGCTACAGAAGTGCCAGAGCAATGGGGCATGTTCATGATCCTTGGTGCAGCCAGAGGACAGGGGGATCCTCATGTAGCTCTCAAGGGGTCCCAGGCCACTGAAGGGATTTAGGGAAGGTTGATATTCAGGACGCATTTCATTATCTTTATCTTCATGGCCAGGTGTGGGAGAATCCAAATGAGCCAGTTTAGTTTTGGGATTTTGGAGCTGTTTTTGGTTTCCTTTAAACAGATTCTGCTTGATTCCATCTGACCAGATTCCTGTCATACTACAGAAGAAACATTATTTTCAAACATAGCAACAGACTCTCATATTCTACTTCTCTGGGTATGATTTGCAGCCCTCCAAAATTCAAGAGATTGGGATTTGAATCAGTCTCTGATCCCCTCGGTTGCCATTTTGGTTACCTGTTCGCTTGTAGAAAATAAACTGGCCTTTTTGCATATCCAGAAACAGAATATTTTACATGAATATCTATTTAAACATTATATTTTAAAGGCAAGTCCAGACAATATTAAAAAGAAACAGACCCTTACATATGCCATAAAGGAAAATGGGAGCTGTCTCCTACGGCTAAAACTAAGTATTAAATATGACTTATGAAAAAAATCTGCATTAAAATGAAATTGTGCAGTGGACTGTACTATTAATACTGAAATTAAATGTGAACAAATAAGACAAGGAACTGAATGAACAAATAATCCATTTTGAAAGGTCATTTTAATAGTTCAGAATAGCTCTATGAGATAATTTTGGAAGGAGAAAATATTTTGTTTTCAAGCTGTTTTGAAATAAAAGCTATTTATAGCTATATGAAAGATAACTTTATGTGAAAGTATAATGCTGGAATGTAAGGTAGAGTGTTAACAGATTTGAACTCCCTAAAACTGTAGAATCAAGTGCTGGCAAAGTGAGCACAGGGCTTTTAGCTTTCTAAGTCGGATCAGGGAAATTCCATACAGTCTTCCAGAGGAGACTTCAAAGACTTTGATTCTGGAATTCTGGACAGGATTTTGGTACCCTCTGGCCTCTGACTGCAAATGCATATTTTACTGTTTGATATTTCTTATTGCTCTATAAATAAGAAAAATAGCTTTATATGTGCAATCAAGACCTCCTCCACAAATGGCTGAATTTCTCTGCTGTGTATCTAACACAGAAGGCAGAGATGAACATATTTATATGACTCAACACGTGGTATACTGTCAAACCTTCCTGAATAAATATACGTGTGTGCATGTGTTTGTGTTTGTGAGTGAATATTAAGATGAGAAGTTTTTTAAATGTTCATATAGCTATGTGGGCAGTCTAAGATGCAGGATGGAGAGGAAGAGCAGGACAGAAGATAACATCACCAGTTTTTTGGAAGATGTGAAAATCTTCTAGAATTTGAACCGATGGTATTCAGGTCTCCAATTACAGAATACTACGAAACTGAAGACAATTCTTCGGACACATTTTTATATCTTTATGAAAGGTATTCATTCACGGCTCTACCTTCTGTTTCCATTTACCAAGGAACTGCTGGTTGGATTCCTTTCAGTGAAGGTAACTTGATTCATATCATATTTTTTCAAGACCTTCAACAGTGTGCTTGACCTACACAGTGATTCATCCTCCTTACAAAACCAAACCACTGCTTCCAGTGACAAATCTGAGTTGTATTGGTCAGTGCCCTGTTGATCATCTGCAATGCTCTGCGTGTTCGAGTCATTCTCTTATATCCAGAGTGTAAGGGACTACTTGTTCAGACATACAGTACTGTGTACTGTACTTTTGTACTGTGTACCACTTTTGGGCTGTTTGACACCAGTAGATCTGCACCAGTGAAAAAATAGAACTAAACTTCATTTACAGGTTACTCTCTCAAGAAAAGTCAGTTCTCACTTTGGCTTTGATGGGGCCATGAGGGCATTTCTAAACAACTTTGATGTTCCCATATTATCTAAAAACTTGTGAGAATATTTTTTTAAGAAAAATCCTCATGTTCCAGGATGCCTTCAGATGACCCTCTAAATGAAGGTTACCTCACACACGGAGTACACAGAGCAGTCTTCTTTTCTTTTGAGGGTTGACTTCCTAGGTATAGCACGATACTTAGAATCTCCTGTTCATTTCTGTTGCTTCATAAACTCTGTATATGGTTCAATTGCCAAAGGCCCAAAGCTGCTACCACTCTGAAAAAGCATATTTTTGATTGTTTTACTGATTTTTTGCTAACTTTCATCCTAGAGGACCAGATAAAAATCCAATTCAGTCTGAAATTTGAAATGTTCACAACAGTTTGTGTAAGGAACTAGAGTCATGTTCTGATGTGGTATTAATTGTTATGTAGATCTAAAAAGACCTTTTATGGATCTTTTAAATGGAACCTCAAGTTTCTGAACATGTGGAGATTCTCCCATAATTGATCTCAACTGGATGCACAACAATGAATTGTAACATTACATTGGAAAATTCTTAAAACAGTCCAGATGGCCATAAATCAGTAGCCTGGTGTTGACTGCTGGCACTGAAAGTGAATATTTGACTTTAGGACAAGACTTTAACCTTTTAAATCCATGTATTAAAGTGGTGTACACTCACCCAGATCACTGGGATGTTAGTAGGCTCAGAAACTCATGAATGTATACAAAGTTCCTTTCAGATTTTTGCAAGAAAATACTATGGAATTCTAATGTGTCATATTTTTATAACAACATCTTGAAGAATTTCAGATTCTTGAATACCTAAAATAGCTGATGAAGATGAATGAGCTGATTAAAAAAAGGGAAGCTTCGTCTAACTTTGTGGTGAACATCACAAGTAATGGAAGGGGAAATGCACAAAAGCACATGACATTTTAATTGAATACTAGCAAAACATACATTCATCAAAAGTTTACTCTGCCTGAATATGCCAGTGTTCTTTGCAGTTTATTCTAGCTTTTGAATAGTCCTCCAGCAAAGGGGCAAACTGCCCTAAGAGACAGTAAACTTTACTGAAGTATGTGGGGTCTCCACAGAAGACTGCTCATCGTTCTAGACAAATGGGAGGGGGAGAAACAAGCTTCAGAAAGCACTAAGCTAAGGAACTGCATGTTCTCCATTTTTAAGTCCTGGGGAATCAGATAAGGGCTCGTGGGACAACTCCATGAGACCTGAAGGAGATGGCTGCTACCTACACGAGTGTGCACAGACACTGGCTTTCGTGGGTGGACAGAACATCTGGCAGAGACAAGCACAGCTGTCAGTCCTAGGAATTATAAAGAGAAATTTGTGTTCTTGGTGGCAGTGGAGCAAAAACAGAGGGTGTGGGAGATGAAGGAGAGAACTCTAGTGTGCAACAATAAACAGTATATTCAATAACCTCTGAGATACAACTTCCCTTAATTGCTGTATAATATGAAGAGAAAATGTGTTGCATATTGCTCCTCTTATAACTGAAACTGTGCATCTTATAACTGATATAGTAGTCTTATCAGGGAAAAAAAGTAGTAAGGAAAGGAGTAGGTTTTATCAGGTTATCCTTTCTAATACTTTTTAAAGACTTTTGTATCATGCCAAATTGGTAACATCTTTGCTCTTCTTGATGTCAAGCAAAGATTATATCTAAATTGAAGTATTTGGGTGAAGACCAAGGAAACAAGTAAACAAACAATAACAATAAAATTGACATATCTTGAAAAAAAAAGTCATTTTTATGATTTCCTTCTTCAAGCATTGATTCAGCTCAATTTTTCTGAGTTTTCAGAGGTTTTCTCAATATGAATTCCACCTCCATAAAGTGTGAAAACCTTTTTCCTTGTGTGGAAAACACGTGGTTCTACTAAGTACTGAAGATTTTCTATCTTCTTAATAAGGCTCAAATATTTTACTACCATGAGATTGTGTTGTCAATACGTTATCATGGTATATAAAACATCTTATTTCTATACAAAGGAACACTCTGCCTTTCTTTCATAGCTTTAATAATTTACTATTTTTTGCAGTCACTCAGATGGCTCCAATTTCCACTGGTGTAAACCAAAACAGAATTTGACCTAATGGGCCATATTTATCCCTACTATAATTCCACTTAGCTTAGTGGCTTAGCTTAAGGATAAATTTAACCTTAAATATAGCAATATTTGGTTTTTATGCAGAGATGAATTTTGATAAGATATTCCCACTAAGTGTGTATCTTTTCTTTACAGAAGAGACAGTAGCTGAAATTTCCCTGACAATATCAGAATATCAGAAATAGCAACAATTGTACTTGTTCCTGTTTCAATGCATTTCAACTTTAAAACAGCTTTACAATTCTCAGAAGAAGGCTTTTTCATAATCTGATTTATAGCGATCCTAGGCACTTGGCAGAAAGCAAAAGGGAGGGGGAGAGTAGGAAACAGAGTCTAAAGGGCAAAATCAACAAGGATTCAGTTCTATTTTTATACAGGAACACCATAATATGATGCCTTCATTGGCAGTTGTCTCCATGCTGGAATGACATTATGATCAGTTACAAGGTTTGAAATGAATTCTACAACATTCAAAGAAAATTAGCCTTTACCGTTTCATTCAACTAAATCAATTGCTACAGCATTTTCTTTCTATGGAGTGATCCATACTGTAGATTATTAGTGTAGGACCAGACTGTTAATGACATTACCTATCATTTTTACAAGGACGTGCCAAGATAAACTCCTGCCATATGTTACAAAATGAATAAGTATACTAATAAAACACTCTTGTTTGGCATTCCTTACCTTTCATATACTGTACAAACAAAAAGGTCTGAATTTTCACAATGCTTTTGTGAAGAAGAGAAATAAGAATTATGCTATTCCAGGTAAAGTCCGTATCTCCAACTATGTGTATTTTTAATCGGTGGATAGTCAAACATCTCCACTCTGTCTCCTGTCATCTCTATTGCTATCCAGACAACAATTCAAAAGCACGGGAAAATGTTTAAAATGCAGAAATATAAAAACCTTTGGAATGTTTATATATGACTGTCAAAAAACCTCTACTGCAGTCTTCCAAAACATAGACAGAAAATACCAAACTATCATTTTCTTTGAAAAGATTTGACAGTGGATATAACATGGATTGTCCAAGCTGAAAGTATAATTAGTGTATTCATAACTCTACACACTGATAATTTCGTTGTTATTGATATAAGTAATATTCTGTTTTTAACCATTTCCAAGCTGCCAGTAGGATAGAGAGAATTTTGAAACCAGATTTTTCCTTGCAGGCGACTTTGTCTTGGTATGGTCTGATTTCTCCCTCCTGAGAGGGCAGAAAGCAGCAAAGGGCAATAAAAGTTAATCTTAAAATAGGTCAGGATGATATTTTCAAATGCTGTGTTGCATATATTTGGTTTGTATCTTTGTGAGATGCAACAGGACAGTTCAATTCAAGTCACAATATCTTCCCTTCTTTATTTATAGCAAAGGCACAAAGGCAACTAAGGGCACCTGAATACTGAGCTTGCCATAATAATACGAAAAGGATTACATGTGTGTGAATCTGTTATGAATCCAGGTGGGGTTGGACGCTTACTCAACTGGATTAAGAAAGGCAGGCACAGTTAAATTTGGAAACAAGCTTTACAATCTCTTCTAGTTTTTTATCTGAGATTTGTAAAGTACAGGCATCTTTGTCCCTCTACAAAGTGGTTGTGCATACACCCTATCATAAAGGCATTAGCAGGGGAAAAAAAAGACAGTATATTAAATGTTTCTATGAATTGTGAAGACCAGCACCAGACAGTGGACTAAAGTGGATGCCTGAGGAAATTAGGACAGTATATGTATTCTCCCAGAATCCAGCTTTCAGCAGCTCAAAGACTTCCTAATAGAAAATGTGGTTTTTGTATCCTTGAAGCCCTTGGTGGAATCCTCTACTATGTAGTACCCCATAAACCTGTGTAAATCTAAACATTTTCAGTTCCCAGGAACCAGGAGATCCACAGCTTACCTTTGTTCCCTTCTGTAAAAAATGATCTCTCTCCCTTTGCTGGGACCTGCCTGCTGCTAGCACTGCTTGCTGTCCACCAGCTCTGATACTGGAGCAGACAGTGAACAGTTCATTCTTCTTCTTTCCCCATTTTACAGTCCATTGTCATATCCTCCTTCAAACCAAAGAGACCTTGTTTATTTAGTCATTTGTCACACAGTAAATGTTCTGTTCCTGTGACCACCCTTCCCACTTTCTCTCTGAGAAACAACTACAATGCCCATAGGACGATCTGTCTTCTGTGCCTCACCTGTTTTATGCACCAGACCTCACTGATACAAATTATGACATTATGGAAAGTCACACTCGGCACCCATCAGTGCAACTCCTTCTCCAGTGTTGTCCAGCTTCAGGAACAGCCATCATGAGCAAATTTGGGTAATACATGTGACAGATGTTTGACTGAAGGTGGCAAGCACATGGATTGTTATGGTCTTCATCTGTGGGGAAAAAAAGGACTAAGTTTCCTAGCAAATATGAGATGGAGAAATGAATTTTTGCTAATATGTAATTGAAAAAAAAAAAAGAAATCTAAAGAACATGAAATCAAATCCTGTTTTTGGTATTTCACTTCCAGTTTACAAAGATTTAAATGAATGTGGGCAAGGAAAAGAAGGGAGAATCATGTGCATGGAATACCAGAGGATGAATGGACCACAGGTTGTGATTTGGACCTGTTTCTGTACAAAAAGAAGGCTACTTTTAGCTCTTACAATATCTAGCCTGGATTTTTATCTGAGATTTCGGAGTGTGTGGAAGAAGAAAAGATTTAGCCTGGTGGAACATACTACATCACCTTGTGAATATGGCGCTGTAAATGTGAAAGCTGTTTAAATCCTCTAGTGACAAAAGCAAATAACTTTGTAGAGCATTAAAGCTTCCTGGATTCAAATTTAGTGGAGATTTTTAGGAATTCATCCCCAAGAAAGAAGCCAGACAAACACGGGCAGCCACCTACCCCATTGCCTTACACATCTTAAATATTGTTTTTGCAAACAGTGAAACATAACACTCTCAGGAACAAGTTGTTGAAGTGGTTCATACTGTATGAAAGTCATCAATAAACCACTTATATGATAACGGCCATTCCAACATTTAAAGCAATTTGTGGTAACTATAGCTGAGAAAAGAAATTTCAGTTGGCTGAAATTTATAGAAAATAATATACTTTCAGTATTTTGTATGGATAGAACAGAAGATTAGCCTGAATTGCCTGAAATACTCTGGAGGAAGTAAGTGTAGATATGAAACTGTTCAGCTGCTTTCCCTCTTTATTGGAGACACAACCTGAAAGTGATTGCCATGTCCAAGGATGTTGTTCTGAAAGAAGAAACACATTTTCTTTGTGTTGAGACTTGAAATTTCTGTTTCCCCTTAGAATAGAAACATATGCAAAACATTTTGACCTCTTCGTGCTTAGCATGGCAAACACATTAAGCATTCGTATTCTTTAAAGGTTGCAGCATGCAGCATAATTTTCTAGTTACAGCATAAAATACAGCAACTCTTTGTTAGTCGGGCTGCCGGTCTTATATTTGGGAAAGAAATGCACCCACTTTTTGGGAGCAACCAATGCCTAATTTTGAGACTGGTAACAATACAATGGTAAAGAAGAGGTGCTTTACATTGTGCACCCAGTACTAACCATTCTGCTGAGAGTGTCTCCCCATTGCATAGCTCAGAGTTGATGGGCATAGAATAGGCATTAGGGATAAAAAAAGTCATAGATTTGTTTCCAAATTGAAGGGAAAAGCCAGTTTTCAATGCAAATGTCCATAGTTTCCTACAGGCTATGGGACTTCCCCCTTTTCTTTAGGGAGGAACTGTTCTGCCTTCTTGGAGTTTTCTCTGGGTTCATTCTTCTGTGAGCTCTATGCCTTCTCTCATGTATATCTGTATGCAGAAGATAATTAATAAAAAAATGGCAGGAAAGAATTAAAGAACTGTCTGAATGGAACAGATGCAATGTAGAAATGTCATGAGTACACCTAGCTTAAACAGTAACTATACTGAAGCTGTGACAGCAAGAAGCAAAGAGGAGAGCCATTTGGAAGTAATCAATAGCTATAAAGTGAGGAGCTGAAGAAGTCGTGGAGAGGGAGAAGTGTGAGGATACTTCCTATTAGGAGCTATAGCTATAGGTACAGTGGAGACAGCAGCCATCCATCAACGACTCACTAATAGGGAAGAGAAACAAGATTTTTTATGTGCAACCTGTTCCAAACAAAAGGCACTTTGGGTTTCTCATTACAAAATGTGATTGATGTGGTAGTAGAAATAATTTGCACGTGGTCAGGAAGTGTCTAAGAGCTAGAACTTTATCTCCTGTTCCCAAAAAAGACTGGAATCTCTGGTAGGAGACACATCTGAGGCACCGCCAGTAACTGATCTGGGGATGGGACATCATTTCTACATTGGTTTTAAATAAACCCCTCAAATGCTGGGTAGTAAACTTCTCTCTCAGATGGGCATCTCTTCAGGGAAGGAAAAAGTTCAGCTTAAATTGTCGAGTAAATCAAACCAGATTTATTAGCCTGTATTGAATGGTATATGTGAACAGAATCAAGAGAGAAGAAAAGAATTGCACTGAGCAAAATGGGCACCTACTGTTCTACTAGCAGCTGTATAGCTAGGGAACATATGTAAATTATAATGTATTGGATTTCAGGCAAGGCCACCAGATCTACTACACTCAACACTGATGAATTCAGAAGGAAATGAGAAATATTACTGCATTGTAATCCAACCTGTACGGAGCTTCCCCTTGCACAGAGCTGATTGTGTTTCTCATTTAGGCGGGGAATTTCAGAGGCAGGTGCCCCCACTCCTGTTGAAAGTAACTCCTTTAGAGCCCTTTGACAATGTAAACCCTAACAACGAATGCAGCTTTATTTAACAAAACCCATTTTACAACATGTTTTTTTCCCTGCTGGGTTCTGGTTGCAAAGTCCTGGTCTGATTGTATTACAGTATCTGCTTTCAACCCTGTTTTCACAGTTGATGGAAAGAAAAGCACTAATATTACACAAATGGAAACTGCAGGTAGAGTTCTTCCACTGCCAGTTTTAAATTGGTCTGTGTTTGGCCTGAACGGGTATAATAAATACCTTGCAAGAAAGATTGTGTTTTATTCACAAGGCTTGATTTGGAGTTAGGGGACATTAGATAAAGGGCTCTCATCAATCATTTCTCTTTTGTGATATTAAAAATGAATGTATTGTGTCTCACAGCCTGAACAATTTAATAACTTCAATAAGGTCAGTGAGGTAACTAAAATTAAGAGTTGTGAAAAATGCCCCAAACCTGAAAAGTTGACAAGAAAGCAATAGAAAGATGCTGTGTATCAATATTTTCCTGTCTGTTTGACTGACAGTTCAGAGCTCTGGCAACTTAAACAAACAGAGGACATTAAACAACAGGACAACAGAATTAAACCCAATTAAATTAGTGCTTGCTGCTCTGTAGATGATCACATCATAAGCACTCTCACAAACAAAAGACATGGACACATTCTTTTTTACAGATCCGTGTGCAAACTGAGAATTGTTCAGCTTTTCAGTGAAATATACTTTGCTACGTCTTAGCTTTATCCAAGCCTTGGGAGCCAAAAGAGAATTCTTAAGATATCAGGAGTCTCCTCCAGGAGGAAAGCAGCCCAGTGCATTGGTACATTTTAGTTGGGCCATCACACACTCAAAAATCTCCTCTGAATCCCAAAGGCAGCTCTCCCATTCATCTCGACCTAAGAGAAATCCTAGCCAGAAGGACAACTGTGAGTAAAAATGAAGGCAAAATATAATTATGGTCACTAGAAAGTGACTGAGACTTGCAGGGCCTGTCAGCCTTCCTTGGTGAGCCAACAAAATCTATAGTGTTCAACTATGCTGTGAGTATATCTCAAGGTATGGCCCAACCTGCTCAGCTCTTCTATTGAATGATGTGATCTGAGACTCCACAGGCATGCAGCTCGACCTGCCCTAGGAACTGCTCTGCAACTTGCAAGATCTCTTCCCGAAAAAGATCAAATCTCATCTAAATAATGTCCGTAGAGATCGTTTTTCTAAAAGAAATCTGTTCTGATCAAACCAGATTCTTGTGTTATGACTATTAAGTCCTGGAGGAATTCCATTTTTCTCAAAACTTTTCCTTTGCATGCTTCATGTTTGGCAAAGGTCACCTTACAGTAATATTTTTGTACTCAGTTATAAATGACCTAACTCACTTTTTCTAGATCCTTTAATGAAGCTTAATGAGAATATCGCTTTGCTCTACCTGACCACACAAAGCTATCTGGATATAGCGTTCAACTTATATTGGCTTGCAGAATTCACATGGAAAGAAGGAGGCTCCTGCCTTTTTGTCAGCTCTCCTAAATCACATAACCACTATTAAATTGCAAAAGGTTAATGAAGTCCAGACTTGTCTGTCAGACTCAAAAGTGGGAAAAATGTCAATTGCTGTTACTTTAAAATGTCATTAGCACATCTCTTTAATTATATATGAGGGACGTGGCTATCAGAGAGCCTCCTGGCTGCCATTAGTGAGCAAAGGAGAATTTTGAAGAGTGAGGCTCGAAGTCTCTGGCTAACCCCTGCCTCCTCTTGATGCCCCTCTTCTGTGCATGCACAAAAACACACGTGTATGCATTGTGATCTTTATCAGTGAGAAGAACAAGCCATATAATGTGAAGAAGAGAAAAGGGACAGAGATCTAGGGAGGACTGATTCTCAGGAGAAAATGTGAGGAGTGGAGATTTGTTATCTTCTATTGTAGCTTCTAAACTTTATCAGACTAAAACAGGGGCTGACAGATGCCAGACCCTTACCCCGCACCTGATAAATACGTATAACTTTCTGGTTTCCTTGAGAGCTGTCTAGTTTGGCTCTTTCCATCCATTGGAACTTACCACTGAGGAGACACACAAGAGAATAATACAGAAATTACACTGGGAAAAGCAGAGATTTATAAACATGTTTTATGGTCAGTCATTTATGATAAACGTCAGGTAAGGAAAAGGGCTGTTCAAGGCTTGTGGCTGGGAACTGCAGTCCCTCACAATTTTACATCTGCTCTCAGAACAGAACAAAGGGATGATGGATTGAGTTGGACTGAAGCAGAAAAACATCTACCTGTTTGATCTTGCTAATGTTCCTTCACATTTATTCACCTCAATACACATGGGCAGACAGTACTGTCTCTATGCAAGACTGCTCACTGTGCGCAGTAGCATTAGTCTTGAAGCTACTGATGAGTGTTTCTATGAAGGCTTGAATGTCTTATGTTTGCCCAAAGCATGATGGTTACATTTCTGACTGAAATGATGTTTTGCCAGCAGACAAGCTGTCAAATGCCAGATCTGCATCCCAGCTCTGACCCCTGTGCTAGCCCCGCATGATGTTTCCTGGTGTAAATCTGTTTTCAGCTGTTTTTACTGTTACAAAACTTGCAAGATCATAACAAATAAGGCTAAAAATGACAGTCTCTTAGCCCAGATGATTCTAAACAAGATAATAGTGGTGGCCTAACTGGATTTTGACGGTTATAGAACCTGTATAGAACCATGGCTGCTACCCGGGGCTGCAACTGGTGTCAGTTCTGTGATTTTGCTATTGAGACAGGAGAGCTCTGCCACCACAGCCCCCTTACACGTGATCCAAACACATTTTCTGGAATCAGCAAGAGGCCTTAATCTGCTGCAAAGATGGTCAGTCTATAGCTCTTGCTAAATTCATCATCAGTATCCATCATCAGGGCACCCTCTGTCCCTAGGCTGTCTCCTGTGCAGACATAGCACACATTAAAGTGTTACATGCCCTCTGCGGTCGTGAAACTTGGCTAGAGACCATGGGCAGGGAGAATAACATTCCTGGTGAGGTACAATTTTCACTTATGCAACTAGAATCACCTACAGTCATTTTTTTTGTCAGACTCGGTATTGAAATAGCTCAAAATGTTAACTGCTGAAGGTTTTTATTTCCTTTGGACTCACTGATGAGCAACTACAGAAATCTACTATTTCTCTCTTTAATACTTCTGTATTAGAAAACCTGGGTCACTATGGGGTCAGGCTATTCTCCGGTGACAGGTGGTTCGCAGGATCACCATGTGATACTACCTGGCCCTCTGCTTGTGACCCTGGAGAGGGTAATAGGAGTTGGCAATCGGAACAGTCTCATTGTAGCTAAAGAGAGCCATCACAGCTCTGTTATTATATATACTCATCTCTCTTTACTAGGTATGCTATGAAAATACATATTATCCTGTTTTTCTGTTGTTATTTGGTGGTGTATTTTTTTCTGTTCCAGGAGCTAATTTTACCCTTTTATTTTGGTTATATTTTGTTAATGAGAAATTTTATGGCATAGGGTAGCATAGTGTACTGTAGTAGTGCTATTTTAAAGGTCTCTGTTTTCCAACTGTTCCCACCCAACATATCTCAGCCTTTTAATGCAATTTAAATGGCAGAATATTTTATGCACATACAAAATCAGTATTTTGTCTCGTGAAGCAGTCTTGGTGGTATGTCTATAAGCAGGTATTCTTCTTGAGCAGAACACTGGAGTCTTTGAAGCCATAGATTTTCATGAGTTTAATACTTAAATCTTCATTAAAATGACTTTGCAGTCTGAAAGTTCAATATAGGGAACTCATAAATGACTTAGGTAAAAGTGGAAAAAATGCCAGTTGCCTGAATACCGGATTTCAGCAAAGAGAATATGGCTAATAACTGCCAGATTCTCATTCCTCCGTTTCACCAATTCAACTGATGTATGTTAACGTGAATAGGTTGGATGTGAGACCTTTTTAGTTCTCCTGTTTGGGGAAGAAAATGTTCCTGCTTTGGGTAATAACTATTTTGAGCTCTGGCACAGAACTCAGATTCTTAAGAGATCATTTATATTACAAAGGCTCACTCTGTACTTCCTCAGTGCTTGGAAGTGCATTTCAGCTTCCAAACCAGAATCTTTTATGGGTTTTGAAAACAAATTGGAAGATTTACTTGGGATTCTTAAACAAAAAATTAAGATAAGATAGCAAAAGGACAATTAATATTCTTTTCTAACTGAAAGAGAAAGAAAGTTGGTCCATCCTTCCCTATTTTTCAAACTGTTCTCTGAAATATATTTGTCACACAGTGTCTGTGTAACAGGGATTGTATTTCTTAAAGCCAAATGGGAAAATGATTCATAACGTCCTATTCAAGATGACAACTGGGTTAATGGTCTAGCTAACTACATATCTATTTCCAAACGTACTAAATTTAAATGGATGTAATCATAGTATTTAGTACATACGTGATGTTGCGTGATGGCTAGACAGTTTAGATGCATTCTTGCAATAGAACAGTCTAGTCCACAAGGCTGCATTTACCCACACTGTTTAGATCTCCTATCATTTACCCTTTCCATGTAGATGTTTAGTCCACTTGTAGGCCTTGAACTGTACTGGGTAAGGCCAGTGAAAAGAAATAAAGTGTGAAATATAAATAAAGTGTGAAATGCAGTATAAGCCTCTTCATACTGCAAAAGGTTTTTCTGTCCTACTGCCTGAAAGCATCATTGGTATTGATTTGTTAAATTTTCAAGTATTTTATTTGCCCTTCCATAAAAGATGATGCACTTCTCTGCTTTAGTTGATACATTATCAAGGTGGAAGTCTATTTGTCCTTCTTAAATAACTGAAGGAAAGAATGAACCTCCTGTGTTACAGATAAATATAGTCAATGGGACAAAAATAGGAGAAAGGGAATCAGTTTGGAAGTATTTAAAGATATCTTTTCTTTTCTGTTGTTAGTGTTAAATTTCCATATTTTAACTGACTTAAATAATAGATGTGTATCTAGTTTAACACTTTGAATTATGTTTTTGAAGTTCTCTCTTCAAGCTCTCATGTGCTTTCTGTATTTGAGAAGTGCACTTGTCTCTACCAGTGAATACTCTGTTCCCAATGAACTACTACAGATTCCTACACTTGTCATTGAAAACTGCCCCTCCCTAAGCATCAAGCCCTCCTGCCTTGCGAGATGTGACTGAAGAGAAGGAAAAGGGAAGTGCTACTGCGAAGGAAACAGCAAGAGAAGAAAGAGGAAGATAAATCACCCAGCAGTTCGTACTTATTATCTTGGGGAAAGTTGCTTAGGGAGGAAGCTGATACTCTATGGGAGCCCTTTCAGGAGAAGCAAATCAATGCAAGTGATGGATAACTTGTCTTCAATCTATATTTAGGAAAAGTGAAAGTGTACAGATGAACAAAGCAAGAAATTTGTAGAAGCAAATATATCTCTTAAAATTAAACAGAACGATCACTTTGTAGTTCTGATTTTGCTCCCCTTTCTCCTGGGTCACTGGTTCCTTATTCTGAGCCTCCCATGAGATTCCATAGAAATTCCCCCAGTGTGACCAGAAGCCTCTTGGTGAATCCCAGAGGTGCAATCAGCTCTAGAAGGTGGCAAGTGAAATGACAAATACATTTTGTATTTTTTCCTGCAAATAATAAAATCTCTTAGTCTACCAGGAGGAAGCTGCTAACAGAAATATTTAGTTATGTAACAAATTTAAAATTAGCAATAGCTTTTCTCTTGCTATGTCTGACATGTACCTGCAGCCATTATTTGGGAGCGATTTAAATACTACAAAAGCTCCACACTCTTCTGGGAAAGCCTTTTTACTGCTTTCCTGTTCCGCACCTCCTGTCTAAGTAGCTCCCACTCACGGTTCTCATGAATCTGACAGTCTGCACTTGTGCAAGCCAGGTAACTGTTATGGCAAAAAAACACATTAGGTGCCCACAGATCCCACTTGAGCAGGCACTGTACTTCCAGCCAAACTTAAAGGAGTGTGAATTACATTTCTAATATTATTGCTGTCTTGATTTCCACTTGGGAACCATTGATCAAAGCAACACTGCTTGAACTGCATCAGGGCTTCATACAAAGCTTCCATCAAAGGAGATGGGCAACAGAAACAGTGTCAGTTAGAGAAATTTACAGCTGGTGTGCACGAGGCATTGTAAAACCTGTGCCTCAGAAATTCCTTGGTGATTCAAAGTCATGGCAGGAGGGATGTGGCAGTAATTGTTCAGGCTCTAGCACTGCATTGTCATAAATTGGTCTAGTCTGTTTTTCTCTCTATTTCTGTCTCAGGCATCTGTGTGGGATACACTCCCACACAGATCTGGCTGCTGGTGGTGGCTAGATAGGAAATACAAGTGGAGACACCTTGATGTGAGAGATGGATGCAGCTGTAAATGTGTCTCCGCTGAACCATCTGCACATGACTCATAGCTGCTTAACATCAGGGAATTTTTGGAAAAAAAAGAACCCTTTTGGTTCAATTAATAAATAAAAGACTTCTCTTTTTATATTACTCCTCTCTCATTGCTTGAGTTCTTATTCTACATCTCAGGGACAAAAGGTATGCTGAGGTATTTTACCCTTCTGAAGACAGCAATTCTTTGTGAACTAATCTGCATGAAAAAGCCCTGGTTTTGTTAGGATTTTGATATTCAGGGCTTCTGCCTTCCAGTGTTAACTTGCAGGTTCCATGAATTATTTCTATCCCAGATTGGGGTCGTTTTAGGAAATGAAGTAAGTGTGAAAGGGTCACCTTAATCATGAAGCCATCCTCTAGCATTTCAGAAGTGCAAATTCTAAAAATATTTGAGAAATATGTATGATAGCTTTATTTCTTTAAATTTAAGCTAGCTGCTTTGCAAATGTCTCTATTGTATTTGGGTAAAGTATCTAAATGCTGGCCAGTGCAAACCCATTTAGCAAGTCTGCTCCAAATCATATAAGTATCATAGAATCATAGAATGGCTTGGGTTGGAAGGAACCTTAAAGATCATCCAGTTCCCACCCACTAGATCAGGCCGCCCAGGGCCCTAACCAACCTGGCCTTGAGCACCTCCAGGGACAGGACATGCACAGCTTCCCTGGGAAACCTGTTCCAGCACCACACCGCCTCTCTGAAATGAAAAATTTCCTCCTAACATCTAACCTAAATCTCTTCTGTTTTAGTTTGAAGCAATTCCCCTTGTCCTATCATTATCAGACTGTATAAAACATCAGTCTCCTTCCTGTTTAAAATCACAGAATTGTAGGGGTTGGAAGGGACCTCTAGAGTTCATCTAGTCCACCCCCCCTGCCAAAGCAGGCTCCCTAGACCAGGTTGCACAGGTAGGTGTCCAGGCAGGTCTTG
Source organism: Aquila spilogaster (assembly GCA_024606505.1). Lineage (NCBI taxonomy): Eukaryota > Metazoa > Chordata > Aves > Accipitriformes > Accipitridae > Aquila > Aquila spilogaster. The sequence goes on from JANHGO010000699.1 coordinate 36,909, forward strand.
AATGTCTCCAGAGAAGGAGACTGCACAACCTCTCTGGGCAGCCTGTTCCAGTGCTCCATCACCCTTACTGTGAAGAAGTTCCCATGCACATTTGTGCGGAACTTCCTATGCATCAGTTTCTGACCATTTCCCCTTGTCTTATCACCACGCACCGCTGAGAAGCATCTCAGTTCCTGCAGTGCTGAGATGTGACCTCTTCCATGGGGCTTCCCCCAAACCAGGGAGCCCTGCTTCTCCCATCCTGAATCTGCTCTCTGTGTCACCACTGTGCAGCCTTGCATAAACCCTTCACCCATTTCTGCCTCCAAATCCAGCCCCTGCCCACACTCAGCTTCACTCACTGCGAGTGATTCTCGGTGCAACCATCTCTCCTGCAGCTGTTAATCTGTCATTAGCACACCATAAGTCAACCAGATATACTGCACCATTACAAAACTTCAACAGAGTGGAAAAAATCATTTGCTTTACTGTCAACATAAAAACTTTTTATCTTCATTGACAGCTTTATTTAGAAAAATTTCAGCTATATTTTAATTTGGCTATAATGATAGCTCTCTGAAAGCAGAATCCGTATGTTAAAGTTTAGTGCAAGAGCAGCTGCTAATTTTCCACTTTTTGGTTTTGTTTAACAGATATTTCTAAAGAGCGGATGTTTCTGGGTTTTTTTTGTTGTTGTTGTTGTTGTTTTGCTTTTGTAATTGCTGAAAAAAGCATATGCTTCTGCGAAGTGGCTATTTACCAGTGGGTGCTAAAACCACCTTCCTCCCCATTAGCATCAGCACTGAATTGAAAAGAGACACCTTCAGATCTTTATCTACTTGTAGACCTACAATTTACTTTGCAGTGTTCTGCCCATGCTCTGTGAATATCTGTTTCCTGGTGTAATGACTAAACCAATGCCTTGGAGTGGAATCAAAATGCAAGGGTTAGAGGGATAGGTTTTGAGCTCTAATGTCAGCGAGCAGGGCTGGTGCTGAGAACAGAAGCAACAATAATGGTCTGAGGCCGTGTTTTCTACAAAATAATTGAAAGAAATGAGAGCATCATCACTCCATCCATACTTCTGAGCTCATTTTGCCTTTTACTGTGGCAGCATTAGCCAAGTTGTCAAGCCCACAATGAATTCATGCATAGGGAGAGTACATAAAGCAACAGCTGAGTTTCTCTGCTTGGCCAAAACCCACCTGCCTCATAGAAAATATTTCCTTTGGAAACAGCAATGCCTTTAACAGAGCTCATAACTTTTCAGCTCTGTGATTTTGTAAACTGAAGTGCATGAAAATCTATCGGTCACATCCTCACTGGTGGAAAACATCTCACAGCAGGCCAGGCCTCTGGTTCTCTCCCCTGCCAGCTGCAGCGCTAATTCTCTGGCTCAGCAGCACCAAAACAGGGACACATAGGCTTGCAGTTCCCACCATGCTGAGGTCCATATAAGACTATAAAATGCACAAAACCAAATCCACTGTACTCTTCCTTTAAAAGTGAAGCACGACACACCATTCATGGTACATCTGACAGAAAAACACCAGAGGCTGACTGTTAAATAAATAAAGTTTGTCAAAGAAGTTCCAGAGGGATTGTGCTGGCTTTGGCTAGACACGGACAGGGAGAATGTCAGTTGGTTGAACTTCTGCAGAATCTGTTTTTGTTTGGTTTGTTCTAAATTGTAACAATGTGAAACTGATCTTCCAAAACACTTTCTTTTTTCTTTTAAAAGATAAAGCCCCAGAGCAAGAATGTTTGTGCTGGAAGAAAGTCTCTCCGATGAATAGCTTTGTACATACAAGGATAGAATTGCCTGAAATAGCTTTGTTTTGAAACAATGCATTGTCTCGCAGGAATTTTAGACATTCTTTAGGAAG
>JANHGO010000700.1:0-38761 GCA_024606505.1 Aquila spilogaster
GAATTTTTCAGCTGTGCACTAGATGACTTGTATTTCTTTTCAATTAGGCTGACTGCTTTAGCGTGGTAGGAGATTACTTCTCCCGCATGCTGAAAAGATATTAACAATTAAAATGGAGGGGGGGAGCAAGAAGCAGAGGATTATTGCAGTTTTCTTTGCCAAATGACAAGGGTTTCTCTTTGTAAGTATCTTGTTTTAATGTTTGCTATTAAGCGAGGATGGTATGCATTGAATAGATACAAATATTACAAGAAAGTATTACATATATCTATACATATTTTAAACCAAATGTAAGTATTTACATAACAGTGAAGCTTAAATAGGTTAACCTCATACATCAGAACACAGTGAAGCTTTCTTCAGGTGTAACACTGTGTGAAATGTGCTTCTCAAGCTATCAAGGCCCAGATATAGTAAACAACACTTTTGTTATTTACTCCTGCCTCATTCCTTCAAGAGAGGAAGAAAACCAGGGGATGTGAGAGTGCCTCCCTTCTGGTGTAAGAGAGGCTGTTGGTGCTGTGGGAAGGCACAGGATGCTAACTGCATTTTCCGTGGAACAAATCTCACCCGATTTCTCATCACCAGGTTACAACATTACTAGAATAGTCCTGGTGGCTTTCTTGTTAATTACGATTAATTTCATCAGTGGGAATAAAACCAAGTAACAATAGCAAAACCTCACTTCATGTAGCCTGAAATTAACATAGCTCTCCTCTCCACACTCCTGAGAGGGCAAGCAAAGATACAGCAGAGATCAGTGGGATCTAGCAATTTTTTTGTTCACTCAAAACAACTCCTTGCTTCTTGTTAATAAAATTTGTTTGAATTTAGGTTAGAGAGGCATTCTGTATTATCAATGTCTTTTAAGAATCTCGAAATATCTGTGCAACAATGGCTTACCTTCATCTACTGTTTTCTTCCTGCTTCTTTTCTATACAGGCTTTGTAGTAATCCAAACCAAAGCTCATTTATTAAATATCTCAGCAACTAGTTGAACATGCAGCAATCATAATTCCATTTCCATCACAACAGGCAGTAGCACAGTTGGCTCCAGCTAATGCCCACTTTTATCCTACTCCACTCACCCAAGCCCAATTCTTAAGATTTATGTCAAATCCTGGCTGGATTATGACTATATGAGTTAAAAGAAAAAAAAAAAAAAAAAAAGAGGTGTAGAAAGATACCTATACATAATGTTTAACTAAGCATGAAGTCAATAAAGCTCATTTTGCTTTTGTGTAAAACTACCATGTCCCATATACAACCATTTTTTTCAGCTCTATCATAACAACTCAAAATCTTGATGAAATACACAGACGTGGGCTTTATCTTCCAAATCGAACTCAGCCCAGCTCTATTAACTTCCTACCATACAATTATTCAGAATCTTCTGAATTATTTTCTAGTAAAAATATTCACTTTTTTTTTTTTCTAACCTTCAATTTCAGTAAAATTGTGTCATGGAATTGGTCTTAGATACACCAATTAACAGTGTTTGAAAATGTAATCCTAGTCTGAATTAAGTCTTGTAACAGCTGTGGCAAATTTTTCATTCATGCAATCCAGGATAGACAAGTATAATTAGATCCAGGATCTAAGTACTGAAGTCCAAATGACAGTATAAAAAAAAAGAAAAAAGACTACTTGTAGTATTTTCCCCTGTACAGCACCTTCAAAGAATATTCAGGAACAAACATTTTATGTTCTAATGCCATTTTTCTTCTGAGAGGGAAATTATGCTGGTAATAAAGATGATTGTAAAATTGAAGTATGCTGATACACTTCCAAATCATCATGCATCTGTAGCTTGCTCTTCATGCTTTTTGGACTAGTATCTACCAACTTCAGAACAGGTATTCCTGATTTGTATTGGAGCAACCACTGACCAGAACTGTGCCTGTCCTCATCTTTCACACACACACAGAAAGGTTCTGAATCAAAATCCTCACAACAGGTAAAGATCGCACTCTTCATTTGCAGTTGTCTAAGTCAATTTGAGCAGCCTCTACTTTATGTGGGCTTTTATTTCACAAAACACAACTGAGTTTTTGGAAGCCAGAGAGAAGGGATACACAAAACAACAGAACAACTCTGAGATAAAACTACTAGATTATCATTCAAAGACAAAGCAGAACAAAGAAAGCATTCTCTGAAGGTACTCAGGAACTGTATTTATGAAATAGGCTTAGAAACAAACTGCCCTGAGTGGTGATTATTACAGCAATTAGCATTAACAATCTGAACATATACCTGCTGTGATAAAAGCTGCAGTTTAAAAAGGAAAGTGAGGGTTAACATGATCAAATCAGATTTCACTGTTTGTCAGGTTTATCACTGAATTCGATGCTTTGAATCTGGTAATGGAAATTCATAACTATTAACCACTGTTCACAACAGTCATATGTTTGTACATATATACAATACTTCCTTTAACTGTAAGCCTCCTGGTCACAAAGCATTTTATCCTTCTCCCAGCTCTTTATCAATGTGCATAAACTTAGGCACCCAGGGATCAGCGTCTTTGGTGAGTCCAGTATTGGCTTCTCTGCTGAGATGTTGTAAAACATTGAACTAAGAGTGCCAGCTTCAGTTATTTTTGATATATTGCAACCAAGCAGTGAGCTCTACAAATCTCTGGCACAATAAATATTGTCTATCCTCGTTGGCTAGATGGTTTAATTCATTTTCTAGTTCTTCTTAATATGTTTCTGACAGGTAGGATTGTAATGATAAAGAAGTCTTACATTTATGCAGATCAAATTTAACCAATACTACTTAAAAAAAATTGAAAATGAATAATCCCTTACAAATAATACAGGAATGAACTTGCACTCAGTTCTATTTAAAGGATAAAAGTTACAATGGTGTGAATTCAGGAACTATATTAGGATTTTAAGTGTCAGGTTCCAATGGATAGGCAATACTTGTGCTGTGCTAGGCCACTAGGCTATTACTGTCACCTAGAAAAATCCAAGCCACTAAACTTGAGTGCTAAACTTGGAACCAACCTACAAATAATCTAAGACCAACAACAAGAGAATAAAAATCATGCACATATACAGGTCTCTTTGTCTGAGTATATGTTTCCTTCAGCAGAGAACAAATCTGAGGTTGCTCAGATCCTGGCTATCTTTATTTCTTCTATAAAAATGTATTTAGACTGGAATTACAAGCAACATGTATGCGTATCCATTTCATTTATGCACAGGTACTCATGGGAAGAGTGGGTTTATCTCCTTGCTCTATCGCTAGGAAGAGAACATTAGATTCAGACCACCCCTTAGTTTGCATTTACATCGTTTGCTTTATGTTAGTGACAAAAGAGGAGTGGGAGAGGGGGAGGAGGGGGCAGGGAGAGAGGGGAGGAGACGGAGAGATCTGTTTCATCCTGGGATGAAAACTGAGATTTTAGTTACTATCCACTACACTACTACAAACACTAGGCATTTTCTGAAAATTGACTGAGTCGCTATCAAATAACCACAAGAAGTCTCCGTTGAACTATAAGAGAATTAAGACAACAATAAATAGCTGAAATAAGTAACTCTCTGAAATTCTGAACAAGTTGTATGCACACACACACACAGGGAGTAATTGAGGTCAGAAACCTCCAGAGGTCATCTGGCCCAATGCCTTGCTCAGCTCTCCTGACTCGTATCTGAAATAACTGTGAAACTAATGAAAAAGAAGGAAAGAACTTCCACGAGGAAAGTCCCAGGGATGGTATGAAAATAAAATAAGTAAATAAATATATAAGGATTTCCCTGAATCGTGGCTAGTATCTTTGCTGCTCTCCATTTGGAAATTACGGACTTTCAAAATTATTTGAGAAAGACACCTGGTAGAAGTTGCACTCTGCATTTTTGCAATGTCTAAGAGAGTCGCCTTGTTACTATGTGATGTCCTCATTGCTTTTTCTTAGGAATTTCCAGTCCTGAATTCTTGCAGTTAAATTGTTGCAACGGTCACTAAAATCCTAAATCAGAATTTCTGTAGGCAAAATAACTTTGTAAGATCTTCCTTAGAAGCTGGGGAGGAAGAATCATTTAGCTCCAAGTCTGTTTCTTGGCTTGAGTGTGGTTGCCTTTATAGGATTGATTGGTTTTGTGAGGAATTGGTCTGGGCCATCAGTTATCAATGGTGAGGAGCTTCAACAGTTACCTCCTACTTATCACCCAGCAGCCTCCAGCTCTAGAGTTTTGGTAGCAATGTATGTACACAATTCACTTTACATATCTGTAACTGAGGATCTGAGACAGAATGACTTCTCACATTTATGCTTAAATACAGAAATAAATATTAGGGAAAAAAATGAAAAAAAAAAACCAACAAAAGTAACAATATATTGAAGAATGGAAGTTACGCAAACATCAAGTGATACTCTCAGCAAATAATAGCACTTTTGAGACTTTACAGAAGCCTTGTTAATTCCTTATATTTCCAACCTTTATGAATTGATTTAGCAGTATCACAGCTCTTATTACTTCACTTTTTGATACTTAATGTTTGTAATAGCACTCATTTTCAGTGAATAATAATAATAATAATAATAATAATAATAATAAACAGAAAGTCACAAGAACAAGACAAGAGCATTTTACTGGCAAGTGGTTCCAGTAATAAAACAGTAAAGCCACAGTTTCAAGTTTTCACCCACAGATCTAACAACACAGCCTTGGGCAGTACTAAACACTGTTTGCTCCCAAGTAGCTGGAAATATTGCTGCAGGTGGCACACACCTGGTCTTCTCATCTCTGCCAAAGGCAACACTGCATTGGCTGTGAAAAATAATTCTCTGCATTAATTTCTGTGTAGATCAAAATGTCCTGATGCCTTACTGAAAATAAGACACTGAGGCATTTGATAAATCTTTGCATGCAGTGTTATATAGCAGTGTTTGCTATGCTCAAAGCTTCAGAACTGAATTATATGGAGCTACAGATATGTTTACTGTGTAGCCACATACATATATGTTTACATATACATAAGTATACACAAACTTTTCAAGAAAATCAGACAAAGAAGGTCAAAAGCATGACAATCACCCCTAAAGATTGGGTTTATTGCAATATCTAAGAAAAAGAAATTGTAATACCATTGCAAACCTACTCAAAGCACTGAAAAAACATGTTAATGCAACTTTTACTGCAGAAACCTAACTGCCGTTTTGCTCATCTATTTCTGTTGACTACACATTACCAACTTGTCCTGTTTTATCAGTATCTCTTATCATGACATCACATGGCAAGTTGTTGGGTGCTGAAACACAGTGCACTGTGGTGCTGCGCTCACTCATCCTGCGCTTCCAGCAGTCTCAAGTGAATTCTGGCTCTCCAAGAGTAAGATACACTGAGAAAGGACAGACGTACTTCAGTTCCCAGGAGCCTCCAGTACTCCCTGCGCAATCTCCAATTCTGGGTGATGCGGGTGATCTGGCCTCTTTGTTTCCAGTCAGCACATTAGCAGCGTGGTCAGAAAATCCCTTACCACCATTTGTTTGATTTATTACCTCTAACTCCTTTTTTTATATCATTACATTATATTCTTTTACACTTTCTAGAAAATTTGCTATCTCTCCTTTTCTGAATTGGGTTGTTTTTGTTTTAGTTCTCCCCAGAAAGGGAATGGGAGGATGAAAGTGGCCAGGGAGGACTTCTCCCCCTTCTTTTCCCCCGTCATGTGTGAAATCACAACACTACTATATACAGATCACAGAACACATGATGTGGGACTGCCAGTTAGTTCTGAAGTGCTGTGGGCTCATGCTGAAGTTCTTATGACATCATTTTATTGAGGTGCCTTGGTTGCACCAAGTCCAACCAAATACAACCACGTAGGCCTAAGGCCAAGCACAGCCCATGCATTCAATATTGAGGTAGAGACATAAATATTAGGCCCTCATTCAGAATAAACTCCATGTTAAATCAGATAGGAATCAAATATTTTTTTTAGAATAAAACCAAAGCAGTCTTGCAAAACTCTTATCTTGATCCAAGCTTATTTTCCATTTATGCTAACAATATGGAACAGGTAGCTTGGAGCTCTTTATCTTTTCACTCATTGTACCATTTTGTATTCTGTAAGTACTTTATTGTCCACAGTTATAAATGAGCTGTAACAGAATTTTAATAAAATTCAGGAAACACTGTCTGATTCATGTTTGCTATTAAACACAAGTAAAATGAAATTTATTATTTCAGTTGGGATAATACATTTAATACTGATAATGATAGATTGCCTAAGATATTAACTTCTAATCAGATGTTACTGAAATATGTTACAGCTTATAAACATTTAAGTATTTTGTTAGGCTGTGCTCTGTTTCTTTACTGTACAACAGAAAATACAATCAAATAACTACATTTTCCATACTATAGCGTGTTTTGTTAAGTTCATTCAACCAAGAAAATGCAAGTTCAAGAAATTGGTTATTTCCTATCAAAGAGTATGTCATTGTGACACGTTGAGTAGCTTCTGTGTGATACTGAATAGATTTCATTGTCAAAAGCTGTTTTTGTTGCAGGAGCTTCCTAGTTTCCTTTGCATCTTACACACGCTATTGAATTAGACTTCCATGAACAGAAGATATCTGGATATACTGGGCAGGTGTTCATTTACACAGCATTACTCATTACATACATGTTATGTGTCTATATCTTTCATTCTTGTCTAAGTTTGATAATCGTATAATACAGACTTAATTTATTAATCTTATTCTGATAGTTCAGGTAGACTTTTTAAAATAAAATTGTTAATTAAATTTAATAGTCAAATTTCAACGCAATAAATCTTTAATTTTAGTCCTTTCCTCTGAATATTGGCTGAAGTACTGAAACTTTACTCCTGATTTATGAACATACTCTCCTTGCATGTGTTATCCACTGAATTTGCAGATCAGTTATTTGACAAGAACTGGGAGTAAGCCATTCCCCTTTCTTTGCCCAGCTGTTCTAGGCAGTGAGAATACAGGAACATTACAAACCATTTTACCTTCCTTCAAATCCACAGAAAATAGATACTGCTCCTTAGTATAAATCCCAGTCCCTCAGTCCTGAATCTAGGTGATATGTTTACAATGAAGTTCAAATGTTTCAAGTAAAACTTAAAAATATAATGTTTTTTTCAGCACCAAAACATAACCATCTTTTTGTTTCCTTACGATTCTATGCAGTAACTCAAAAGAGGCCAAAATTCAAAGCATGAAAAAAATTAATTCACTTGGATAAAACCGCCAGGACACATTCAGAAACCTGCTTTACAGCAAATAGAACATAGATTTTATTAATGACTGTTCATAGAGTTCTGATCGGTACAATAAGATTCAGTACTTTAAATTTGCCGTTGAGAATCCCAAGAATTTGCTCAGTCTCTGTGTTCAAATGTTTTCTCTTTTCAAATGTCTTAGTTGACTGTTATTAAATGTTGATATAATGTAAAGTTTTATTAAAACAAAAGTCACATTTAAAAATCTGTCTTTTTTTTTTTTTTTTTTTTTTGTGGAGAAGCATTTCAAGCAACTATCCATTGAGGAAATTGAAGCCTTTTCTTCAAGGCGTGTTAAAGAACGACTTTTTGATGGTGTTATTACTAGGGGTGAAAGACGCATGCTGGCAGCATCATGCATGCTATTAGCGTTCAGGCTGTTTGTTTTGTTGTTGTTCACTTTGCATTTGATTATTTTTTCCTGGAATTTTTGGAGAAACAAAATCTAATATCAATCAAAATGAAATAGACAGCCTGTCATGTAAAGACTGAATCAGAATTATGATTACTTTGCTTATAACCCTTGAAACAAGCTAGCTATAAGAAAGTGCTAAGATTTTAACTTTCTCTCTAAGCACTTAGAAATGAGTCTCTTGAGTTAGTATCCAGTCCTGTGGAATAAAATCAGGCACAATTCTAATGCTGACAGTGATTACATCAATTCCACACCATTCTACACTGGGAAGCAATAACTTTTCATATTGTACAAGTTCATTTAAAATGATTTAAGAAATTTAAAATATTATCTCTCCACCATATGTGATGCAAAAGCCTGGAAATTTGTGCAGTAGACTTACTGCATGAATACAGCATGGAAGTCCTGAGCTCTATCATCTCCAGAAAGTAACGGAAGCTCCACGCACTGAAAATTAAAGAGCTAGTCAAGACATCATCTCTTTGGCCCACAGTATTCCTGTGGTTTTCCAGTGTGTTGCTTTACAACCAAAGAGTATTACCAACATATTTGCTTTACTGGAGCTGTACTTTATAAAAGCCCAAATGTGTTAAAGAACATTGATTCGTAAATTAGGTTGATGGTATTATTTAATCTTTCAGAGCAGAACTGATCCTTCCCAGACCAGTCCAATCTCAAATTAACAAAGACTACAAAACACATTATCCAATTTAAATGTCACTGTGGCTCTGAGTGTACCATTTAAAGGAACTCAAGTACAAGTATTTCAAGGTGTCACCTTGTACAGCCATGGGAGAGACTCACAGATTTATTTGGTTACTAAAGGAGCTGGAGAAATAAAGCAACCATTAAGTTTCATATGGACTTAAACCCTGGGGAACAGTTTTAAGAGAAAAGGAAACAGACAACTTGCTCTTACAAGCCACTATCTCCTGTAAAAACTAGGGGAACAGAGGGAGTTGGAAACTGCATTGTTGGCTGTTCCCATTTCTGTGAAAAGGCCAGGATTGACTGTAAAAATAAAAGTTACTTGTCTCAGTCATTTAATTACTATCTTCAGAGAGAGGGTGTCTAAGAATCCAAGAAACTTCAACTTTCTATGTCTTTCTCCTTTCTCTATTTCTTCTTTTTATATTTCTTTGCCTGGAGCACCTCTCATATGAGGAAAGGCTGAGTGACCTGGATCTGTTCAGCCTTGAGAAAAGAAGACTCGGAGGGGATGTTATCAATGTCTATAAATATCCAAGGTGTGGGAGGCAAAGGGATGAGTCCAGGCTCTTTTCAGCAGAGTGCAGTGATAGGACGAGGAGAAATGACCACAGACTGGAGCACAGGAAGTTCTGCACAAATGTGCGTAATAACTTCTTCATGGTGGGGGTGACAGAGCACTGGAACAGGCTGCCCAGAGAGGCTGTGGAGTCTCCTTCTCTGGAGATATTCAAGACCTACCTGGACACCTACCTGTGCAGCCTGCTGTAGGGAGCCTGCTTTGCAGGGGGGTTGAACTAGGTGATCTCTACAAGTCCCTTCCAGCCCCTACAATTCTGTAATTCTCTCCAGTGTAGAACCTCATTAACTAACTGTTCAACTAACACAGTCCCTCCACTAGCAGATGTTCAGTGAGTAACATAAGCACGAGTACACTCAGTGCCATACAGCAGCAGGTTCTGTATGTGAGCAGATCCTCACCAACCAAGGACTAAAGAGAAATATTGCAGGGCCAAGGCTATGGGGTTCCTGTTGTCCACAGTGAAGTGGCTGCCACATTGTTGAAAGACAATGTTGATTTGAGGAACACTCTGTGAAAGCAAAGCTGTGGATTAACCTACTTTCTCGTGAGACAACATGCCTCTCTACAGTCGACGACACTTTTCTGTGGGGTCAATAAGAGAGCACGGGCTATTACCTAATTAAGTTATTTTCACTGTAGTTGAACTTTACTATATATACATATAAGCCCCATTTGGCTGAAAGGACAGTGGTAATAAAATCTCCTAATACAAAAGTAGAGAAGGAAGATTGCAGATGTGGTTCAATGTACGTTACTCTGAGAATGCTCTTACCTACCTGAAAGTGAGCACATGCTAACATGACTACTTTCAAAATTGAGTAGTATTACTATTACCTCCCCACTTTTTTGCTAAAAATCATGAGAAACCACCATTCAGTTAGTCAAAGAGTAATATCTTTTTTCAAATGAATTTGATTGTTTTTAGAATGCTTAGTTAAAATCGTTCATGTAAATTACCAATTTGATATTGGTTTAAAACAGACTTTGTTTAAAGTGTTTTAATAGAAAATAATCAGTGCTGTATATACAGTACACTTCCATTAGAGCGCTGCAGCATAAAGATATTTTATAGTATATCATAAACAGTTTTGTGTTTACAATACATTTCCATTAAAGAGATCTGTTACAGAAGCCATTTTCAAAATCAAACAGTAAACAGTTTTCAGTATGGAATGTGTTTCCATTAACAGATTCTGCATAATGCAAGCATATTTGGGAAAAAAAAAAAGGTATAAAAGGTGCATTAGCATGGAAAATTCCACAAAAAATTATCACCTATTTTTGACAACATTTACTTACTGCATTCCTGGCAGAATCACATGCTACAGTAGTAGTAGGTGATTGCTAGTTTACATAAGTGAAATATCATTCATAATTGCTGTAAAAGCATTATTCTCTCAGAGAAAACTTTTTGATGGTGCAGATGCTGGATTAGAGCAAGTTGTGCACCACACCAGTACCCAGAGGCTCAAACCAGGCAAGGGCAAGGCAGTACATCAATACAAATAAGAAAACTTCTCTCTCAAAAGTTTGCCCATTTTAAATAGAAAAAAAGAGAGGGAAGGGAGGCGGGAGGCAATAAAATAGAGAGGAAATGAAGTCTCTGAGGAGATATGCCTTATTTAAAATCATAGCCACATCCTTAGATGTCCACAGTCCCATGTACAGCTCCTTAGTATATTCAGCATAGAGAGATTTTGATTCACTAATTTCCTTATTCTGCATGAGACATTTGAGATGGCAACTGTTGCATTCTCTGCTCGTTTTTCACTAGTACTGTCAATGGCCGTATTGTAATCTTTTGCCTTTTTAGGAACCTGATTATAGATTCATTGCACTCAGCCAGTGGGAATTGCCTTCAAAAGGACTTAAAGTTCATTTAGGTACATACAGATCATCCAAATCCAATTTTTTTTACAAATATCTAATCTCATTAAAACTGCACTCATTCTTCAACTTGTAAACAAATGCTAGGCTTTAGAACATTTTTATTCTAGGTTCTTGTTCACAAGACTTACCAGAGCAGCTTTACTGAAACATTTGTAACATCAAATCAAATGCCATGCTAGATGTAGCTATTTTGTGTGTCTTTATAAGGGTTCTCTCATCTCAGTAGAAAAAAAAGCATAAGGCAAAAAAAAGATGTATTGTAACACTACAAGATACAGGAATTGATTCAGAGCTCATTTACACTTTTATAAATTAAAAAAAAAATCATTTAAGTCAATTCTCCAAAATGAGTATGATAAACCATAAGGAATTAATGCAAAGAATCAATACTTATAGCAAGCATGTGAGAAATATTTTTCAATTTGCATTTTGTTACTGCATTATAATATTTACACTCTAAGGAGTGTATATTGCATGTTATATTAATACCTTTAAATCAATTTAACGTTTAGTGCAACTCCATTAATGTAATATTATGGTTAAGGAATTTAAATACATAAATGCCAAGAAATTCTAAAGCTTTTTCCCACAACAGCCATAACTCAGTCACAAATAAATCTTAATGTAACAGGAGTATTAAAAATATGAAAATTAATTCATTAAAGTAGACTTTTTGGAAGATACAGCATCTCTTCACAGATTGTTTCAATTACTTATAAGCATTTTGCTCTCAGTAGCCAGTCAGAGCCAAGCAATCTCACATGAGTCTTATTTCACAGAGGTCTCAAATGACTTCTACAGCAGTGCATCATCATCTGCTCAGCAGAACCCTTCTGACTGCTCGTTTGTAAATGAAAGCAAGCTTTTTTCTAGGTAGCACCAAGGCTGCAATGAAGACTATGTAATCAGCTTCAGTTAATATGCACCCCTCCCTAAAAGCTGCCCCCTCCTCTTACTCCTCCCCAGTCATTCCCTCGCACTACTATGGAAAGTCCTGAGCAGCTGGGCACCAGTTTACATCACTTCTGCCACCTCCACCACGACCGTTAGACCTGATCAGGGTGAAGAAAACAACATCATAATTGCTTTCAGGAATGGATGCAGGACAAACATGCACATTTACCTCCCTATTTGCCAACTGTTTTTATCTAACATTTATTTAGCTAGGACAGGCATCATTTTTTGTAGTGATGCCCTCTCTTTCTATTTGGCAAGTAGGATGAAGAAACCTGTTCTCTTGCTCATGGATCAAGCAAAACTAGCCATAATTAGCAAAGAGAATGATAAAGTGAAATCCACCAACCCTAAATACCCATTCTGCTGCAGAATACTTCATTCTTTCTTTAGAACTCCATTTACAGACAATGTTTAAAGTCAGATCACACAGTGCTACACAGAGAAAAATAATTACATCAACGTATTACAGAACAGCATCAGGCCTGTACCTTCCAACATTCATATATATTAAAAAAAAAAAAAATGTTACTAGTTCTGTAAGCTTTAGCACCTTCACTTGCCAGTTTAATATGTGGCCACTATCTCAAATAATTCAGGTCATAGATAATAATGGAGCACGTCCCCAGAAATAAGGACCAAACATGAGGCTTGTACATAATCTAAGGAATGTTAAGTGGCCACTCCTCACACTTTGCAGTACATTAGCATGTAGTAACTTTTAATTGATAAACTGTACTCTCATGAATAATTATACAAAAGGAGTTGTGAGGGAAGAAAGACTTTACAAGACCTATAAATATGACTTATGTGAAAGTTCACACTATATATATCAAACTCTGGCTGTTGCTCTTGAGTGCTCATACGAAGCATTTAGAGTAGGTTACACAGGCTTTAGTATTTCTGAATTGGTAAGAAAATGATTTCCAGTTACTAAAGACTTCTTCCAGCTTTAACTACAAATCTGACAGCAGTATAAAGAGAAAGCAGAAGAGTAGGAACTTGTTATAATGAAGTGTTTGATAGGTTCACTGGAGGAAAAAAAGTCTAAATAAAAGTAAAAATTCTTATTAAGATCTAGCTAAAAATATAAGCTGTAGGACACAGTAATCCACAGCAGAATTCTGTGGCGATAAATAAATAAATAAAACCAGCAATTTAGAAGCAAATTGTATACTGCAAAGTAAAGATAAAGAAGGGCTAGTTAAATAACTGTTATTTAATGAAGTTTATACTTGTAAAGAGCTATGCATAAATTAGTATAGTAAATACTGCACGCTCGCACAACAGGAAAAGCAACATACGCATCTAAAATCCTATGATACATTACAATTTGTTACTAGTATTAACTCCATGGGATTGTGAGTATGGCAAGATAATTAACAGATAGTTGGCATTTCTTCTACAGGAAATGATCTTCTTCAGCTAAAACTCCAGACATACTTCACAACTCTGTACTATCTAATTAACACATACATTTACAAATACCATTTTTTTTTTGTATGACCTACATCACTGGTAGCACGCCTCTTTCTTAAACCATTTCAAAAAGTATAATAAAAACCCCAAATACAGTTTTTAACAAGCTTTGTGAGTACTTCTGTAATAACTTGGGAGTGCATTTAATACACACTGAACAACTCAAAAACTAATGTTTTACAGTTAGTTTTTCATCCTATTAACAGAAAATGTCATCTCAAATTAAAAAGAAGCTATTAATGTGTACTTATCCATAATACTTCTAAGAGCAAAATATCTGTGTGTCCAAATTAATGGTGAAAAAAAATTAGTCACAAACCTAGAAGCATTGCTTGGAGATAAAGAGATCTTCCACTCATTTTTAACAGTAGGATTTCTACCAGTATTGTTTGTGTACACTTCCACTGCACAGAGTCTACCTCTATTTGTACAGAATCACACTTACCATAGACACTGTTGTGTATATAGACAGACAGATAGAAGTATGTTCAAGTATACCTTTGAAAAATTCAAGGGCAAATAAAAACTGAGACAGTAGCCTCTAATTAACAAGGATAAGTAGTATGACTGCTGCAATTCTTTGTAGGCCTATCATATGAAGAATACCTCCTCCTGAAATGAGCTTCAAATTTCTCTTGCATAAGTTAACCACTGATGCAAGAAAACTATTGCTAAAAGAAAGGCTGTTTATAGTTGTAACCCAGGGTCTTCACTGTATCCATGCTTATCCTACTCAAGGGTGAATCTAAGAGAGAATATAAATTTGTAGCATAACCACATTTCTGACCGTGAATTTTGTGAGTAATATCCCTCAAGTGGGATAAATGAAAATACAACCAGCTTTAATGTTTCTACAAGCAATCAGGGTTGGGATTTTTCTCTAGGTCAGTCACACTGAAAGCCGATAGATTGTATATATGTTAGTAAACTCCTGGAAATATCCTTGTTCATTAGCAATACTGCTGCTTCACGAGGTTATTTACGGTACTTTTAAAACACACTTCTTTACCTTGGAAAGGTCTTGGATGAGGGGAAATTCCCTTTGAGAGAGTCAGGAATTAATTAGAGTTACTCTACGAATAGGAATTTTATACAACAAAACCCAGCAGCACTGAAGTTTAATGCCCCAGAAGTAAAAAGCACATGCCTGAGCTATTATGAGAGGTTTTGTAGGCATAATTTCTAGGCAGAATCTCAGCCATTAAAAGGGTTTTTTTTTTTATCATTATCATTTTAGAAACATATGGAGAGTGCTTATATTAATGTTTGAAAGCACATACTTAAATAATTAAACAAAGTTATGCTCTTTTTAGACATGCTAGTCATAAATCAATTATTGAAATATTTAGATGAAACAAATAAAATGTTGATTTACTCTTCCCTCATCTTATGAATGTATGCAAATAAACTTTTTCATCTTGTCTTTTATACCATTTTATGCATTATCATATTACTTTACATTTTTAGAGCTTTATCTTGTTCCATCTGCAGAGTCTGTAGCATACTACAATTCTTACTCTATTTAAAAAGTGATAGACATATGGTAGCTGTTTTGATGTATGTGATTGTGTCTACTAAAGTTACCTACTTTAAAAAACAAAACTAATCATGAACATTATAATCCAAAAACTAATCTTCAGAGTTCAGACGACGATCCATTTTCTTTATTTCTATTGACATAAAAAAACACATCAGTTCTCTGATATGCAAGAACCAGCTTGGAAATGATAACCCCTATTACCTTTTAAAATTAAATATCTTAATGTATTGGTGGTCACTTTTTGGGGAGAAGTCAACAGAACAAAAACTGCCTGGACTGGGAACCATTGACACTAATGAGTCTCTGCAGCATGTGTCAATGGAGCATCCCCATCCTACCAAACACTTGAACAAAGGCTCTGGATGGCAATTTCTTATTACTTTATTTATTTAAAAAAAAATATCTGTGGCTATCCAGCACTTTACTACCTTTCAGCTCCCTCTCACTTGAGAGTTCCTGCTTATGCAGACTGTATCTGTGAGAATAACTTCATACAAAATAATAATAATCTAGTTTTCCTAGGAAAAGATTCTAAATTCAAGCTACTTGCAGCTTGTCATCTTGATAAAATCCCTTATTTATATGTTCACACCCAGTCACGTACACAGTCACTTGCTGCTGGAGAGAGCAAGGAAAAGCAGAGCTGGCACAGAAGGGGGAGTACAACCAACCTAAACTAACGCACCACCCCAATAGCCTATGCCTTTTGGAGAAGGCACTGCAGAAGGGACAGTGTTTCCTGCATGGCTCTATGTCTGTTGCCTAATCACCAGACCACTTACTTTCCCATGCATGTGAAATAATGAATTAATATGATTAAACTGGTTTTGTAGAAACTGGGGGTTTATATAATTAACGAACACTTCTATACTTTATCTGAAAAAAAAAAGAATACAGACAATAGACAGTCAGATTATGACTCCACAATCACAGCAGTGCTTTTGACCGTAGAAAAGATTACAAGCTAATGCATTAATTGGTACATGCACACAAAGCAAAATGTCCTGTGAAATTTTTCATTATTTTCCTGAAATAACAGGGTTAGTTGCTAAAAGCCAGTTTAGCTCTTGTAATCCACAAAACCTTGTTGCATTCAAGTACTCAGAATGTAATTCTACACTATGTTGATGAGGGCTGACCACTGAGATACCTGCAAAAACAGCCAGATGTGTATGTACAACCAGACTCCCTAGTACTGCTTACCCAAGTTTGCAGCTCTAACAGCCTTCTGCCAAAGCTTCCCACACATGAAGAAACGCCTGTTATAAATAATGCTTTTGTTCCATGAGAGATAGAGAGGGATATTCTGAATAGATAAAGATGTCCATGAAATCAGCTACTGGAGGACAAGTCCGCCATCTCACAGGCTGCAATTCCTGCTGCCTGTCAAAGCACTTGTTATCTGGTATCCTTGTTTTTGACACACTTGGTGGATAGATATTATAGACAAACAAACATCTTAAGGCTTATGGCAATGCCATTCCAGCAACCAAAATGCAAATTCAGATCCCAAAATGGAAGGAAGGAGAAAGCTTCCCCCTCCCCCCCGTCAGTATGCAAGTGATCACCAACACCAAAGTGATGCTACAGCTGCCAAGCTGAAATAAATTTTCTTTCTTCTCTGTATTGTCCTATTAACAGTAATGTAGTTTGTGGCAGATGATCTTACTGTCACTCCAGAGAATACGTGTTTTATTGATGAAAAGAGGAGTAAGTCATTAGCAGTAATGTTGGTGAAGGTGCATATATTGGTAGCAGCAGAATGGAAAACACAAATAGAATATTAAATACAACAACCAGAAGGAATGCAAAATCAGTCAAGTGCAAAGTTGGAATAAATTAAAATAATAATAATAAAAAAAAAAAAAGTAAAATTCAGACAATCCAAGTATTTACAAGGGGTCCAATCCTGCTAGCTACGGTCAGCTCCCTGTTACACGACATGGTAGGGGACTGAAATACTCTGCGTATTGAAAAATCCAAGATTATAGACATGCTGTGACCATATTGCAGGGATCTAAACAGCTCTGTAGAGTCAGCTCGAATCAAGCAAGGCTCATAAGACACCGTTCAGCTCTGTCCCCAGCTGACCTGCAGAGCCACACAAATGCCGCTGCTCCATGCTGCTCCCTCCTGCAGGCTCTCACTACAGTGGCCCTGAGCGAGCGCTCTGAACTGCCGTGGCTCAGTGCCCGAGCTGATGAGCTCTCCCAGGAGCCAGGTGCTGGGATGCTAAAAGGGACAAAACCACCTCAGTGAGCCCCATGTCACCATCTGCGGGGTCAGCAGCGGCTGTCCCTGACCCAGGAGCACCTGCGGCCAGCTGGGGTTAACTGCAGAGAGTGCAGTGACTTTATGCTGAAGTGCATACTTCAGGCAACGTGCATCAGTGACAAAGGGGAGGCAGGGGACAGATTGGTTCCAAAATGAAATATTGCTATGTAGCAGATCATGAGCAAGTGAGTCCTAGAATTTCCTTTGCATTCACTGATATCAAAAGATAAGTGTAATTTGAGGCATGTAAGTAATCTCCCAGTGTTTTGCATGTTTAAAGTAACATCTCAGGGCACACACAAAACCCTACAGGGCTTAGGATTCATTCTGCTAAAAAAAAAAATAAAAATACAAGTCTGTTATGCCTTTTTTAAGAGTGAAGCTTGTCAAATCAGCAAATGAAGAGAGACATGCAAACATGTTCTCATTGAAATCTTACTGAAGGTGTCCGAAAATCAAAACCCCCAGATATCCCTTTTGACCACTGAACATAGTTCAAAAGACAATTTTTTCTTGGAACTTAATACCATTGTCAAAATTAAAGTGAGAACAAAACCTGACCTGAGACTAGAGATCTCAGTGGATTGCTCTGCTGGTGAGCACTGGTTGGAGCTAATTAATGTGTACTGAAGCCTCTGCAGCTGCTTCCTGGTCAGGAGAGGCTGAGTGAGCTGGAAGCTGCGCCTGAGCTCAGACAAGGCTTCACACTTTATGGCTGTGCCTACCAGAAAAGTAGTCATCAACAGAAATTAGAGCTGGTCAGGAGTTTTCCACTGAAATATATTTTGCAGTAGGAAAAACAAACAACAACAAAAAAAAAAAAATACAAAACAACACAACGGTTGCTGTTAGATCTATTGCCTCTCTTCCTGACCCAAAGGAAAAGCCAGCCTTTTCATCTTCACAATCTCTTTGGTCTGGCAGGACATGATATTAACTGATGTTCATACCAGTGTATTAGGGAAAGAACTGAAGAACACATTTTAAAGCCTGCCATTTCATAAACTAATCCATGTTTGTCATATTATCTTCTAAAGCTATAAAGTATGTTTTATAGCACATTTTATTCTATTTATTAGAATATAATTCATTTCTGTGTATATTATACCTACATTAATAAGAACATCGGGGTTGCAGTGATCTTATAAATATCTTATTATACTTCCTGAGGTCAGAGAACACCAGCCTCATAGTTGCTCTAACGAAACATCCCCATCTTCTAGTATAAGCATATTCCAAATCAATTCCGAACGTCACAACAAATAGAAAAACTACAAGCAAAAATCAAACAAACCACTGCAGTGCCATCATTCTGTTTTGTGCTGTTGTACTCATTCCCAACCCAGATACACAGTGGCCACCTCACAGCCCTATGTCAAAATGAGCAGTCTGGGCAATTTTCATTAGACCCCTCTTGACAGTAGGAAAGAAGTCCATGTGCAAACCCAGATGCATGAGGTGCTGCATAGCCACCACCTCTGGGACTCAAATCCTTTCTACATGCACAGATAAAAGAAAATCTTAACTAGCTTACTGATCTCATGCCTTCCAGTACTCTGTATTTATTTTTAACTCATACTCACCTCCAGGAAGTTGTTTTGTTAGTTGCTTTTTTTTTTTTCCTTTTAGAAAATTCTACAGCTGGATGCTGGAATGATGTTTGCTTCCTTCACTGTTATTTCATGAACTAGCAAATCACTCCAAGTTGTTCTCCCATGTCCTGAAGAAAACACCTTTCCACTTTTATTGCTCTCTGTCACCCACACCTTGTTGATCCAGATTTCCCTTTAGAGAAATTCTCTACATGAGTCCACACAGGTTACACCTACAAAGATGTAGTCAGTCCAGAAAACCAGGAAAGGAGGAAGTGCCTGTTAGATTTGTGAACTATAGCACAGTGGGCTAAATCCATACCACAGAAAGCACAATTCCATATTCAAACAATCCAGAAAACATTTCACTATACTGTCATTATTTTTTTCCATGTGCTTTTACATGAGAAATTCCAAGATCTGAACTTTTGTCAGATCTGGGGAAAAAAAAAGAAAAGTTGGAATGCCAGTTTCCCACTGGATGGAAATTCCAATTTTGTCTCTGCTCTCATCAAGATCGTTTAGTACATAATACATAAATCTCAGGTCTTTCAAAGCCAACAGATCCTGCTTGAGGAAAACATTTGGGAATGATTAACCAATACAACACAGACATTCAACCACACTGAATAAGGTTCCTTGTTTCTATTACTTCATGTTCATATTTAGCGAGTTTCAGGACTTAGTTTGGTCCTAATTCGAATACATGTAAATCACAGTGCATGAACATACGTTCCTTACTGCATTAGCTCAAGATTTTCAGAAACAAAGAACGCATAACTTTTTAGTTACTATGCAACACTGCAGAAATCAGAAACCAGTAATCCAGACAAATAACGAAGCACAGATTTAATGAGAAGCTACCTGTGGTTAGGCATAAACTAACAACTACAATTATTTTTTAATTACATACTGTGTTTAGCACTGTAGATGTTAAGATCTCTGAATGTTGTTAATTCCCCTAGAGCATTAGAGACCCAGGAAAACCTACGCTAAATAACTGAGATTCAACAAACACACACACACGATAGCAGTTTTCAGCCTCATCTCAGAAAATATTTTCAGGGCTCTAAGATTCTGGAAATCGTTTTGTCTGTCACTGGCTTGCTGTCTGCTGAATGTCTCAATATTTTTGTAGTTTACTGGTCAGTGTGTGTATGTAGCAGCTGACATTGAACTCACAATCAGATTTACTACTGAACTAACGTTGAAGGAGAGCTGGCTTCAGGCACTTGCGTCAGAGAGTGGCATGCTACCTCCACCTAAATTTAGTACCTGTAGGTGTCTAGACTAAGCAAGCGAAGTGTCTACTGAACTTAGCAACCCATGTAAAATCAAGTTAGTTATTATTAAAGGTAACTCACAAGTGTTGCTGTTTAGATTTAATAAACAAACAAGGAAGGAAGAGGGGAGAGGGGTTGGCATTCCATGCGGAGAGTCAAGCTCAGAACATTTTGAGAAGAACTAAAACAGGGAAATTTGAAGTTCTTCACTGGGAAACTGTGGGAGGCTGTTTTGGTCTGATACCAATGCCATGGTCAGAGCAGATGCCTGTCTGTATTAGATCAAGCCATGAGGCAGAGGCTAAGACCACAGTATCCACTCAACTCATGTTTTATCAGCCATAAAACTAAAATTTAGCAGAAAAATGTTGCCTATCAATGTCAATACATGCTGGCCTTTAAAGGACACTGAATATAAACTAAGGCTGATCACAAAATGTGCAGGTACCAGTCCTTTCTCACAAGCCTTCACAACACACTGGCAAAAAGATTATTTAAGTGTCTGGGGATAAATTGGCTAAGAGTAGGAGGGTTGGTGAGATAGCAGCATCACTAAGCCCTTTTCCTGGCTAGAAGAGTGAATGGAATATTGATAGTTAAAACTAAGGGCATGAGGTTTGCTCATGAGAAACTGCAGTAAAAAGTTGTTGTGGGTTTTGTTTGTGTAGCTGCTTTTTTGTTGTTATTGTTGTTTTGCTTTTGTGGGTTCATTATTTTTTTTTTTTGGTTGGGAAGGGGAAGGGGTAACAGACAGGATCGTGTAATCATATAATAACCACTGCTGGAAGAGACCTGCACAAATCATCAAGCCCAGCTCCTGGCTCCACACAAGACCATACAGAAGCATTGTAAACATTGTCCAAACTCTTTCGGAACTCCTGCAAGATAAATTTTTGGTGATTGAAATAGTGGAGAAAAATAAGTTTCTTGAAAACCAGGGCTGAATCTGGATACAACAGATATAAAACAGGAAGCTCACTACAGATGAGAGAATTGCTGCTGCCAGCTTTACCTACTTGCTAGTAGAAAACATTGGTACATTTCCTGGGCGTGCAGAATTGCTTATAAAAGGCATACATAGAAATTTGAGGGATACCCAAATATACCTGGATGCTTAATTCCTTAAGGATGAATTCAAGCACTAAATATAAGTTGTATGGGTGACTGGATTTTATGATTCAAATTGTTCTGTCCTTTTCTCCTACATGTGGTGATACAAACTTGAAAGACTAACACTTGTCTGCAGTATAAACTTAGATAATATGTATAAGGTAATTCTGTGGACATTTCTAATTTGGAATTTGTTATAAGTATTTTGAGATATTTCATCACTATATACTGATAAGCTTACTCACAAGTGATATCTGAAATGGATGTGTACTGAACATCTGCAGTACAAAAATAGTAAGAGATAATGTGAGGGATTTTGTGATTAAAGGAGACCCCAACCATATTTGTTAGGATTATACTCTAGCCAGCACCCACTTGTTCCCTGAGAGAGCACATCTCTTCCCACTCTG
Organism: Aquila spilogaster; assembly: GCA_024606505.1. Taxonomy (NCBI): domain Eukaryota; kingdom Metazoa; phylum Chordata; class Aves; order Accipitriformes; family Accipitridae; genus Aquila; species Aquila spilogaster. The sequence goes on from JANHGO010000700.1 coordinate 21,505, forward strand.
CCTGGACAGCCATTATGAACAAATACCTGGCAATCAGTACTTTAATTTGCTATGCAATGTAAGACCATGAGCATTTCAGCTTGTAGTTGTCAGTAAATACAGAACACAGCTCTGTGTTTACAGGTCTAAATCTGATTGTCTCCATAGGATATACCGACTGCACTCCTCTGTACACCAACAGTAGTAAGAGGGTTGTTTATTTTTTTTTCTCCCTCCTCTCCTTTCTATCTCCAGCTTTCAACTTATTTTTTTTTTTTTGCTTTGCTTTTTCTCCCCCCTCTATTTTATTGACACAAGACTGCACAGTATGTTTCTTCATACCTAATATTAACTATGGTAGTTTTCCTAATGAAAAAGTCCATAACCCTTCAGTGACCATATGCTATTACATATGTTTAATGCAAACTACAGATGGAACACTTGTAGAACGTCATCCTTCAGCTGATCTAGATGTTAATCTGCAAACTGAACAAGTAGAGAACCTCTCAACCTGTTATGCCTGCAAGCTACAGAACAAATGCTCTGTCATGTACGCCGTTATGAAAGTTCACAAGCATCCCAACAACAGTATCCAAGGCAAATTCTTCTTAAATCCAGATATTTATTTTGACTTTTAAAACAAAAGATAGAAATTCCAGATGTGTTAAAATTATTCTACCATAGATGATAATTTTGATTAAATGAGCAGAATTAACTACCAAAGACTACTGTGAAAATCTCAGTATGAAAAACAAATTTAAAACAGAGCCTCCAACACCTTTGATCCACAATGTCTTTCAAGTGCATGACAACATTTCTGGTCATAAAAAGCAGTCCAGATCAGGCTATAGCCTTCTTTGCAATGTATTTATCAAAAATCAGGACATCCCAGTTCATGTCTTTACCCTAAAGTAGGTACTGAAACTACAAATCTAGTAATCTACAATAAAAGTGCTCTTTTTATTCTTCTCAGTTTTCAAAACATTTTTAAAATGATTTTGAAACATCTTATGAGAAAAAAAAGGAACATATTGAAACCTTCAAAAATTTCATGAAAAAAGAGAAAAGATTGGCATGAGTAGGGCAGAAAAAGATCCTTCTTCTACTGGAATGCTCATGGTAGATTCAAAGCAAAGAACCAATATTCAAGTAACAAGCAAATGAGGGAGAAGCCATGAAAGCAATTGAAATAGTGTTTTATTCAAGGTATATTTGTCCATTTCCTTTGACACTGTTGGGGTTTCCCCTGAAGTTTGAATTCTAGAAATACATCTTTAGGTAATACAGTAAAGGTAATAACTAAGAGTAGTGCAAAATGACGGTGGAGCCTGAAACAACATGAAGACCACAGGTCTGAAACAAGGCAAGTTTCAGATGTGAGATGAACATTTTAGCTTGATATTATATTGCGATATTGTTAATTGCCAGCATTTTCCATTATGTCTGAGTGCATAAAGACACTACCTCCTCCCACTTAATTCCTAAGCAGGTATTTAACTCCTTCCCTCTCTTTCCATTTTACTGACTTTGACTTTCACACTGTAAAGCCTCATCGATGGCCATCATACATCCCAGGCAAATGGAAGCTCTTAGGTACTCTGTGATATGAATTTTAAAAAGAAACAAAACAACCAAAACCAATCCAAAACATAGCCCACACTTGCATTGAAATGTGGGACAAGTTATAAAGAGGTAACAGCAACAATGTGTTACGATCTGTTAAGCTTATTTATCCTGGTCTTAAATGATTATCTCTCAGCAGAATCTGAATGCTTGAAAGTATTTAACAGTCTTGCAATATGTGGTGTGCTAATTTACAGTTAAAAGTTTTGGTTTTGTTAAAATGACAGATATTTTTAGATGTCCATTATAAAAATATTAGCTTTGCAAAGATTAGGGTTGATTGCATGTGTTTTGCTTAATCATTTCACAGTTCTTCCCACTTACCATAAGCGATGACTAGCTTTGTCTTTTTCTACATGATGCAATAGCATTCTGAGCAGTTTTTACTGCCACCTCCCAAGTAGTCGTGCACAGACTAATTCCTTCTCAGTGAACATGAGTGTGCTTGTAGGGGGGGGGGGGCCGAGGGGGAAGCAAACATGTAAGAGATCCATAATCCTATGCCTTTATATTGCACAAAGCTTGGTGTAATGTTAATCCTTGGGTTTTTTAAGTACTAATAACCTTTAAGTACTGCAGTGGACTTATTTTAGACTCCTTTTGGAATATGCTTTGTAGTGCAATCAAAGTAAGTTACTTTAGAGTTAATATTTATATTCAGAGATTACTGTTTTGTTTGTTGGATCAAAATTATGCAGTTTCTATTTTAAATTCTACATTTTTCATACTTTTCTGCAAATACATTTCATTTATCTGCATTTTTTTTTCATTTTCCTTAGCTATATCAAGAAATTAGTGATCAATTCACGTGATACAGAAAACTAAAATGTTAAAATAAAACCTCGAAATAATTTAAGATACGTATTCTCATTACTACAAATAAGATGACAAATGTTTCAGCCATTACTCTATACGTGGGAATTAGATATAGATCAGATGTTTATCTAGTGCAAATAATTATTTGAGAGAAATCAGTGGGAACTACAACAGTTTGTACTAGTTGGTGAACTGGCTTTGGTCCTCAGTAATATGTGATCATAACTCACTTTTACATATTGTGTGGCTGATTATCTAAATTACAGAATTTCATCGTGTTTCCTTGAGGTGGTGTCTCTTTAATTCAAATAAATATTGGAACATAAGAATAAACAGTTACATTATCCAACATGAATGCACTGGTCCCCTGGAGAGATTTTTTGAGAGTAAGAAGTTATTTTTAAACTTACCTTTCATGCACGATTAATACCAAATACTAAAAATACACAGACTAGCTAGTTAGTGTTCTTTGTTTTGTTTTTTAATCATCCATAAATTTCCATGGTACTTCTCATTTATACAGATGATAATGTAAATGTAAAATCTAACAGATTGTACAAGCATTTTATGTGGTATATCACTTTAAAACACTTCTTCAAAGTGAAATAAATTATCATCAGTTTGTATAGAGGAGCTGAGTGAAGTTTGAGCAACCACAGGCAAATGCAGGTACTCAGCAAAACATGCACAACTGCAGTTTAAGCACAATAAAACTGCCATATCATGCTCCTGTACACAGCTTCCCAGCTCGCAGTACCCTGTATTATCTTCTACAATGAGAATGTTTACCACTCGATCTATTCTTGTCATAAAATCTGCTCTAGAGTCTGTCATCACTTTAAATCATTTCTGGAATATTTGGTCCAATTATGAGTTATAGGGGCAAAGAACCAAGGAAATTCAAACACACATCTAGCTTTAAGACAGATTAACCTAACATACATAGTGCCAAGTTTAAAACCCTACCAGACATGATTCAAATTTCTACACAGATAACTATTTCATTTTAGCAAAGACATAGTACAAATCCATTAATATCATAGTTACATAACCACTTCACACCCTCCACATCTCTAGAAGCCCCAGTTCTTCCCTTCTGTAATCCCTAGGTACTCTTTTTTTCCTGCAGTGTCTGAAAATCTAACAGAAATACTCTCCAAAGATCGTCCTGCACTATAGCCAAGGACTGACATTAAATCACTTACTGGAGGAATACCTGAGCAACCCTTCTGTGGTTATCAGAAAGACATGGACAGGCAGTGCTTGGTGTCCTCACATTTCCAGATATGGCTGTAAGTATGTCTCACACAAAAGGATTTTTGCAGGAACGCAGTGATGAAACACAGTCATTTTATCAAAAGTTTAAAGAAAATGTATCAGTCAAACTGTAGGGATTATTTCCCCACAACCACATCATTATCTTTCTTCCCCTCAAAATTGTATCTTGGAAGCATCCCAAAATCTTTTTCTCTTCACTGGAGATACCTTCCATTATTGTTTCATTTTACATTTTTCACAGGCTTTTTTTTCCTATCTACTTTAAAGGTATACCTTTGAGAATTCATATTGTGGTTTTGATATATTTGGCTTAGTCTTCTAAGTTATATTGAATTTAATCATGGGGTCACTTGAGCCAAGTAGCTCTGCTGTTTCTAATCTACTAACTGCACATTTTTGCTGAAATTGGAGAGGACAAGTCCTATTAGGATTTTGACACCATAGGTCAAGAAGTCTTTATTTCTTCTATAATTTTATTTTTCATTGAGCCATGTTTTCAGTTCTCCCAGTTCATACTGGGAAATTGAAATCACCCATCACTACAGCCTGATTGTTTTCTTATTTTCCTCATGTTGTGCTGAGGGCAGTTGCTCTCTTTCCTCTCCTGCCTCCTTGTTCCAGAAGTAATGTGTCCTTTTACCTTATCAGGTCTACTGCTAGGATGTACGTACATTTAACTCAAAATGTTGCTTTAGATGAAAATACAGCTTTGAAGGTAGTAAAGCAATTCAGCAGATTTGTCAAATATTCCTCACCTAACTCTACATTTAATGAAGTTTTAACCTCCTTTCCAAACTCTTCAAGGACATAAAGAAGGAACAGCTAGAAGGAGAGAAGTGAGAGAAAATGAGGGGCCTCCCCTTTGCTTTGAAAGCTGTACTGCAATGCTGAGATGCTCACATCTCACTGACACTGAATGAGCAAGCCTTCTCCTTGCACCCACAGGGGCTAGTTTCCTCAAACCCGTGCTTGTGCAGCCCCACAGGGAGCTGCACCGTGGGGCATAGGAAAGCAGGGCAGGAGAGGTGATCCCAAACTGTGATGAGAGACTTGTAGAGAGTACCTTGTTTATGCAATATGTTGCAGAGAGGTAGCAGGTGTCATGTCCACCTTTGTTTTATGCACTTATAAAGGTCTGAGCCTATGCTCACCTGTTTATTTACACACGCCTACTGCGCGCATATACAACCAGTAATGCTCTCCTGTGTGAGCATAAATGATATTGTTTACTGTTACAAGTTAAAATGTAGGAACACTGTGCAAAACATTCAAATAAAACACCACATTTGACTTCATTCAACAATAGAAAAGAAAACCAAGAGCAGAGGGTGAAGCTGTGTTTGATCCGACTTTGTTTTGTCCTTAATTTGTTTGGCTGTGCCTGGAGATATTGCAAGTTCACTTACAGCCTCACATACAGTTTTTCTGTTACTCTGATCAAATCCTATATGGTATCCAGTTTTTGTGGCTAAATGCCCGTACAGTTCTATATTCACTTCCCGAGAACTACAACTCTTCACAACAGAGAAAGAAAAATATTTTTTCTATAGAAGACAATGTTAAGTGAATAACAGGATATCACTATCATGAATAAAGCTGTAGTATCATCTTTTCTTTCAGGTGCACTAATGAGCCTAAGGAAACATTTGTCTTCTTGAAAAACAATGGCTTCTGACAGAGATAGCTGATGTAATGTTACAATGGGATGGAAAGTACCACGACAACAGTGGGGTGGCAAAGTCTTTGTCTACAGGAAATGAGAATGAGCCCATGTGCAGCAGCCATAGACAAAGAAAGGAAGGAAAGAAGGTTCTTGCCTTCAGAGGGCAGCAGGTAGGCAGGAATCCCCACTGCCAACTGTTAAATGAAGTCTAGGAAGGGGCTGATCCTGGGTCCACCTCTTCGAGACACTCAGGTACATTACATGCACCTGAGCTCCCCTGAGTTGTCCCTGCCTTCCTACCAAGTGCTCAATCACTGCTTCAGGTTGCGACTTAGCATTTCCACTGCAGCTAAATAATAAAAATCTTTGTCTATCAGCTGATTGGAAGAAAACAAACGCACGTATCAAAAGGTACTGTCTACGCTGGGCAATGAAGTTTTTTTCTATAGTTAGCTTCTTCCTTTGTTTAGCCTGTACTGGTATTGCACACAACTATTCTATGGCTTACGTTCAAAAATGCTATCACCTGTTTTAGCAAGAGAGCAATGATCATTTAATGACTACATCCTTAGGCAGATTTTGTCTGCATGTTTCCCATAATATTATGTGCTAGTAATGATACCAGAAGTGGTAATTCTTATTTTGGAGGGGTGCAAGAATACTAAAAATGACAAAAAAAAATGTAAATACTTCCAGAGAAAAGAAGAAATAGGAAGCTGGCTGCTGTTAGCTGAAGAAATGATAAGAAAAACAATATTGAAAAACCTACATCTTCTCATTTTCAGACCACATCTCCATTTGTCAGTGTCTAAAAATTGAGAATATCCATTAAAAAGCATTACAATTCCTTCCCTATGCATAGGAAAAAGATCATCCTCACTTCTCTGATTTAGAAGCAATGTTTACAACAACCCTGCCTTGAGCTTACAAAAACAAAACAAATACTTACTGCTTTGTAACAGAAGTCATAAAGTCGCTTAAACAGAAAATATATCAATGCATATCATATGAAGGTTCAAGTCAAAACAGTAATTTTGAGTTTTAATCATTAAACTCATCTGCTAAAGCAGATCAGTAGAAAGTTAGGTGTTAAGAAACCCACAACAACCAGAAGAAAGAAATCTGCTATCTGAACCAATATTTATTTTTGCTCTCTTCCTCAAGAAACATAGTAAAATATCAAAAATATTCATATTAATATTTTAGCATTAGAGCTGATAGATTATATCTATATAAATATAGATGCATATTAAAACATACAATAAATATCTATAACTTTTTTAAAAGTTATCTTGATTTTAGTTTTAAAAAAAAAGTTTAAAAGGGGAAAAAGGAGAATAAAATTAGCTTGGCAGGACTGTATAAGATTAGATGCTAAAACTCCCTTCCCACCATCATATTTAGTTTTCTAATTGGATTTAACTAATTTCTTCAGACACACTACTTTCCAGTAAAGATAATGAAAAAAAAAGAAACATTTACATTCATTATTGTGAATATTCAAACCTCTAAATGCAATGGCGTTTAAAAGAAAAAGAATAAAAACCTAACTTTTCTCTATTGCACTCTTTCAGCTTGATCAAGCTGCTATTTTGGGCAACAGCTTAAGCTAGAACTGCTTATATTCCTCTAAATTAATATTTTAAATAATTTAAGTGATATTACATAACTAGTATTGCCACAAACAAAACAAATCAGTTTCAAAGCTGAATCTTATAGCTAAAAAACAAACAACAAAACAAAGAGATAGAATTTGTTCACATGAATTTGACCCCTGGAAGAGACAACAAAGCCAGGTACATCATTTATCACAGATTATTTTTTCTTCCAACTTTCTTTTCACTCTGTTCCAAGCATTAAACAAGTTAGAAAGACTATTAGTATTGATTTGAACGTTACCTTACTTCACATTACAAGCCTCTGAAAATTCAGTTAGGGACTAGGCTCTCAGCAGTCTGAAACTGTCCTACCTCACATCACTACTACAGGAGTCACCTTTCTGTTTTCTTTTATCAGTATTATCACAAATAAAGCAGTAGAAACCAGCTTATTATTGACTATTCTATCAGTCAAATAAGATCTTAAAATTTCAGATGACTTTTTCTTGTGACTTTTTTCTTCTTTTTACATATATATACACATATTTCTTCCCATTAACTTCTGCATAACTTCTGCATTCCACACAGAACAGTCAGTACTCAGAAGGGACCTATAACAACTGGGCGGACTGGGCTTTTTACAGCTCAGGTGTTTAAATCATCCTCTGTTTCCTGAAGAGTCATCTACAAGGGCTGCAATTAATGACTTTTCTTTCTGGTTATTGTGTAGTAGAAACCCAAACCCACCACTCCTTCTGAAAAATTGAAGAGCTGGTGGTTAAGCAAAAGGCTATACTTGATGCCGTAGGGTTTTAACGTTTTAATAGACAGGCAAGTATAGCAATCAATTCTCAAAAACAGCGGGCTAGAAATTCGGTTGTAATGCTTTCCCTCAACAATAATGTAATTTTCATTTTCTGGGAGGAACTAGTCCAATGTGGTTTCTACACAGTAAATCTTAGATACGTGTTGTCTGCCACTGGATAGACTGATCTCCTGCTGCTTTTCAATACAGTAATTTTGTTAATAGTGATTTTTTTCTTTTTTTTCCAAATGAAAAACAAGTGTGTAGCTTGTGAAGTGGTTTAGATAAACAGTCTAGAGATACCTAGCAGGTAAACCGTTCGGTCACAACAAGGCTTTTTGTTATGAACAGTATTACATTTCCAAAGTTTCAGGAATTATTTGTAAAGTAATAGCTTTTCCTTCATCCTCAATTCTTAATGTGTGATGAGTAGCTGACAAGCCTAAATCATAAGTAACATAATGTTTGCTTTGATGCAATCAATGTTAGAAAAATATATTTCAAGCATCTAACTAGAAGTTGTCATTTTCCAGTTTTACTTTCTAATTGTAACTGAGTGTAAACTGAATACAGATTGCTTACACAGAATGCTCAGCAACAGTGCTGCAATTATCTTTGTCAAACTTTTGGCAAGTCTAGATATTTTATCTCAGAATTATGGGTGGTAAACGCAAGCACAGCCTGCAAAGTATTTGTAGTATGTATATTGACAATGATTTTTACTTTAGTTATTGGAAGTCTAAAAGGTATTTCAAGGATTTTAAAAGTATAGAGTAATTTGGCCTTATAAAAGCTCTATGCTATCCTCAACTGTCATTAGTAAACATCCACCCAATTTAAGTAGGGAAATGTGTTTAAACAGGTGTAATCCCATTCTGGATGCCAAAATGTAGGCCATACATTCCATGCTGTTGCTAAATATGGCTAGCACCTGAACAGTAATAAGGTGCTAATTAAGAACTGCCATTTTAAGTCTATCATGCTTTTGCATCTGAACTTACCATATGCTCTAGATCAGATTTCCTACTGTGGAAAAATTGAGATGGCTCGAGCTGATGATATGCAATAAACCATTGCCATTCAGTATCTTCTCTTAAAAGCGCCTTTCCTTCTGTAACTGTATGTGTAGGCATTTGATAAGATTACCATATGTTTCTGTATCTATCTTGGGTATGTTACATCTGCACAAGAAACAGTCTCTGGAAAATTATGGTGCAGTGCTAGAGAACCATCCATGATTAATGCCACGAGCTGTGGACCTGTCAGCTTGTTGGAGTACAAGTATTTATGCTCTTCCTGGTAAAACCTACTAATGACACAGATCAAATCAGTGATGTAGAATTAAAAAAAAAAAAAAAGTTGGTCCCAGGCTAAGCCTGAAATAAATAGCAGAAGTCACTCTCCTCTATCAGCACTGTTGCCTATCTAGATGCTGTCATTTGATACAACAGCAATGGTAAGAAAGATAAATTTGATTCTAATCTTATAGAGAAGAGATGCACAAAGCTGTAAAATATTCAGTGAAAGCATCAGTCAAAAATCACCTCTGTTTTTGACATCCATTTTCTTAACATCCTTCTGAAGCAATGGATATAAAAGTTACATCTTATGTGAGATGTACTACAGACTGAAAATTTTAAGCTTTCCTATAGACTGTGCTGATCTATGGGGCTGGACCCATGTTTGAATGAAGGTAAATTGTGTAAAAATGATATGTAATGTAAACCAAATTAAGCTTCACCACAGGAAGAAAGCATGAAATTTCATTCAGTGATTGTTTCTCAAAACTAGTGAAACTTCATTTTGCATCCATGGCTTTTCATATACATATGAATATTTTTACCATTAACTTTCCTAATTACGTAAATAAGTAAAAGCTCAACTACATGGTGCAACAGTAGCTTCTTGATAATCATATATAATATCATGACTGATATTCCAGGAGTTGAACAGCATTTGTACCTTGTTTCCCAGAGATAACCAAGCAACTGCATTCCTGATAAAAGTACCTATTTTTTAATAATAGATATTTGCAATGATGTTGTCTGTCATAACATGTTGAAATTATTTTAATATCAATTTGATTAATTTAATATCAATATCAATTTCTTACCATGTCCAGACATCAAAGACAGAAAGTAAGCCACCCTGGCCATGCGCTTTCCACTTGTGACTTTTTAGTCCTACATTTAATCACAGCATACAGGAGCCAAGAGCAGTCTTTCATGTTTCAGTACCCTGACAGTTTTCAAAGTATGTTCTTCAGAACATGTCTGATATACAGAGCTGAAAACGGGAGGACTATTTTAATTTGTAAACAAAATAGAAAACACACAGTTCAGTTCAATAGCCAATTCTGCGACCTACAATAGCTTGTTAAAACTAAGCCATTATACCATATCAAAGCTTAAAGTTGTTGAAAACTGAATTTATTTCGGATGTTTGCAACACAATAAAATGCATGTTCTGAATAACATCAACAGGAATGAATATTGTATGGGTAATTGAGAGCTGACTTTATCTGGATTTGTTAATTTACTCTGAACATTCAATGCTCAGTTTACATCAGGATTTTACATTTCTCATGCATTGATGTGACCTACTGACAACATTACATTGGGTCACAAAAATACAGTCATGCTCCTGCAACTCTTAGTTATATGAATTGTCCTTGGGCATAAATGAACGTGGATCCATTAAGAGAAAGAAAACAAAAATTATTTACGTGGGTAAGGAACACACAGTCAGTCCCCTAGGGAACATTTAAGGTCTTAGGGCTGTACGAAATTCAGCTTGCTCTTCTTAATTGTCAACAGCTTCATGTACAGTATCTAGACAAGATTTTTGTCTGCCAAATTTTGAAAGAACAGATCAGATCTGCTTGTTTGTGATACAGAGGGAAAAATCCACTAAGAATTTGACACCTGTGATCTAGAAAAGGTAGCACTAGCCACAGATATTCACAGGCTCCACTCCAGCAGAGGTGAAGCTGCTACAGCACCACAGGACAGAAAAGATTCAAGACTGACTTAACTGTTTATGCAACACTGTCATCCTTAACTGATTGCTCCTAGCTGTGGGTGGGAGCATCAGTTCGCTATCAAGCCCGTAGGTGCAAGAGCATGTAATTGCACAGCCCCCAAAGCAGTCTGGCTGAAAGATAGTGACTTAGAACATCATAATATCCCTCCCAGTTTCTTCATTGTACCAGACAGAAATAAACTGACAAATATCTGCACCTGGGGTGATGTATGAGCCAAGAAACATCAATGTCATTATGCCATCAGGTACACTGGTGAATTATGCTTCTGCTCATTCTTCATCTTCATCCATCTCTTACCACTTGTCTGCACAAAATGAATTCTTATTAGGTCTCGTTCCTGTGCACAAAAAGTAATGATAATTCCTGAGCTTAAAAAAAGAATAGAGTGGACTACTCCTCCCTATACTTTTAACCTGGGATGCAGAAAGGGTCTTGTATCTAGCAAGTCACAGACAACTGTTAATGAAGAACAATGAGCATTTCTATGCCACCCTTCCAAGCACCCTATGTTTTTCCGTGTACTTAACAAAAAATAATTTTCACACAAGGTAAAACCTTGAAAAATTCATTATCGTTACAAATTGAAATATGGAAAAGAGAATCCTTGTCAATGGAGACCTAAAAAAAGTCCAAGTGAACAGCATTTAAAATAATGATTAAAAGTTAAAATCCGTGGCATAGAAGAAAAGTGGAATCACAAAATCATAGAATCAGAGAATCATTAAGGCTAGAAAAGAAAAGACCATCATCTAGTCCAACTGTTGACCCATCACCACCATGCCCACTATACCATGTACCTCAGTGCCTTATGAACCCTTTTCTCAAACACCTCCAGGGATAGTGACTCCATCGCTCCCCTGAGCAATCTGTTCCAATGCCTCACCACTGTTTCAGAGAATAAATTTTTCTTAATATCCAACCTGAACCTCTCCTGGTGCAACTTGATACCATTCCCTCTTCTCCTGTCACTGTTACCCAGGAGAAGAGGCTGACTCCCACCTTGCCCTAACCTCCTTTCAGGTCGTTTCAGGACACACTCCAGGGCCTCAAAGTCTTTCTTGTAGAGAGAGGCACAAATGTGAACACAGTACCCACCAGGGCCATGTACAGAGGACAATCACCTCCCTGTTCCTGCTGGCTACACTATTTCTGATACAAGCCAGGATGCTGCTGGCCTTCTTGGCCACCTGGGTGCACTGCTAGCTCATGTTCAGCTGGCTGTCGACTACTACCCACAGGTTCTTTTCCTCTGTGCAGCGTTCCAGCCACTCTGCCACAAGCCGGTAGCATTGCCTGGGGTTGTTGCAGCCAAAGTGCAGAGCAAGGCAGTTGGTCTTGTTGAAACTCATACAACTGGCCTCAGCGCATCAATCCAGTTTGTCTAGATCCCTCTGTAGGACCTTTCTACCCTCAAGAAAGTCAACTCTTCCTTCCCAGCTTAGTGCCATCTGCAAACTTACTCAGGGTGCACTCAATATCCTCACTGAGCTCACCAATAAAGATACCAAACAGGACAGGCCCCAACACCACCCCCTCAGGAACACTACTCATGACTAGTCACCAGCTAGATTTAACTCCATTCACCACCACTCACTGGGCTTGGCCCTCCAGCCAATTTTTTACCCAGAAAAGTGTATATTTGAAGCTACACTTGATTATAACTGGAAGTGTCATGGGTGTATATGTCCAATTTTCAGTTAGACAAAGGATTTTGTATTTGCAATACTAAAATATATGGTAGAATTGTTTGTAAATGAATAAATATAAACAATATCAATAACAATCCCGATCTTGATCTGCATTCTTGATCCGCTGAGGAAATAAAGAGAAGCCAGCCCTCCCATAGACAATATTAAGTGCCCCTAAACCCCTTAAAGATCTTAGGTATCGTGTTGCAGGCAGCTAGCATAGTACAAAAAAATAATCACAAAAAATCCAGGGTAGCTCCACTGATCTCTTAAGCACTTCCTTCCTCTATGAAAACAGAGATGAAACAGAAAGTGGAATGCTGATCTTCGGCCAGTGTGCCCCTATCAGGGCTGCACTGTGGGCCATTGCTGGCCAACAATCCCAAATCCAGAACCATGAAAGGACCTTGACCACGCAAGAAGGTCACTGTCCCTAGCAGCCCCACAGCAGACACCCACTGATCCGTGCCCATGTCGCTTGCGCCCAGAAAAGCAGCCTCCTCTCAGCTCACAGAAATATCTCTCAGCAGCTGACAAATTTGTGCTAACAGACCAAAATAACTCTGCAGGAAAAGTTTACGAGCACTTGCTAGTATGTATAAATAAAAGTTGCTCTTTCCAAAATTACCCAGAGTATACACCTTTCACATATCCTTGGGCCCATCCATAACTGAAGTTTTCCAAAACACTGCAGTGTGGAGCAGAGATTAAATTTAACTCTGTTAGAAAAATGCCTGGAGCTGGCATAAGGAAAGATCGGTGATTTTATGCATAAGACATGGGGCAAGGTCTGGGTAGGACAGAGTCTGGCTCGACAAGAGTTTTGTGACCTCATGCAGACTTTGCACCCCAATTTATCACCTTTGTAAAATAGATCCATCAGGTCTCTTTTTCCCTCTTCCTGTCAAGATCACAGGTTCCTCAGATCAGTTTCCTGCATGCGACAACTAAAAGGACTCAGTCTATAGTTTATTTGACAAAACTAGATATTTATTATAGTGCATTAAGATGAAACTATAATTTTCTTCTGTGTGCAAAGGATCACAAGAGCATCTCCTGATTTCAGTCTACTCATTTACTTCCTGTGAAGCAGAATCACTTTGACTCATATGGGTATGAACATTGCTGTTTGGATGAACTTTGATCTTATTTGGAGGAACCGAAACTGATTTTTTTTTTTAAGAAAAATAGGACTTTATGGTCTTACAATGCCCAAGGAAATAAGACATTCAGAAAAAAAATAGTATTTTGGATAACAGAATAACTCTCAGAGATAACTGAATATTTTAGGGGCATGAGAAAAAATGGAAAAACTATGAATACTTATATGACATTGGAGATGAAATTTAGGTAGCATGTGGAGGGACTGAAAAACTAAAATAGTAATATCAGATAAGCTATGCTTTGAAATCTCATAGACTGATGCACAAAATGCTTTCTCTCCTTACTGGGTTAAAATTCACCCACTGTCTAAATCAAACCTGGGCATACTCAAATACTTGGTCAAACTCATATATTCATACTCAACTAGCTAAGTATTTCAAACAGTAGAATGACACCTGAGAGGGTGTGCAGAGAAGGAAGGGATAGACAGGGGAGGACTGGGAGATGCCCATGCACAGCCAAATCTGACCTTTCACTCTTTCTGACTGAAAAGCTTTTTTGTCTCTTGTTACCACTATGCATTTCTGCTCTTGTGAGGAGAGGGGTTGTTCTCTGCAGTTAACCAGTTATTTGTGGAATGCCACTTTCTTCCTAATTCACAGCAGTTTCTCAAAGGATATCTGGCTAGCAACTTGCCTGTTCATGCTCATATAATTTTATTTTTATATTCCATTGAAATAAATATAAATAGATGACTACAACCTTTCATACTAATTTAGAGATTGAATTCCAAGAAAAGAAAAAGATAAGGAGTAACAGCTTGTTACTGAACTCAGGAACAAACCTGTTTTCTGTCTTTTCTGAAGTTCTTAACAACTAAGCAGAGGATATCAACTAGTTTGCAGGTATGATTCTCACACGACATTTAATGTAGCTCAGGAAAACTTAGATTTACATAAGCATCTTCAATGCAGGCCCCTTTTTTGCCCTTCAGAAGCACAGTAAATGTTATTTTAATTTTAGTTGTGTCTCTGTGAAATAGAAAAATGTCTATAGTTTGAGAAGAGGTTTTACACTTTGAAACCAAGGTTTTTGTTAGATGGGGTGTTATTTCAACATGGACCTCACTACAGAACTCTTGCAGTCATTGGTAAACGCTTCCCCACATAGGTCCATTCATTCCCCATTCTCCAGTTAGAGACATTTATAAAATAAATTGCTATTCAGACAAGGTAATAAGGTAGCATTAATGACAACTGTTCTCTGCAGATAAATAAAGCCTGAAGGCTAAAAAACGTGGTGGAAGCATTGCTCACTTGAATAAAGTACAAACTTTGTATTTAAAGTGTGAACATGTTGTTTGTCTATTCAAGTCACATTTAATCCAACAATGACAACAATAAAACATTTTAATGTTACTTTCCCCTCACTTCAGATACACAGTCTGCAAAAAGAAAGATGATTTATTGCCTTAGCAGTCACCTCCATTTTCTTTCCTTTGTGATGTCTGGTTAGCATCCATGGATCACTGCTATCTAAGAGCTTCAACTGAGTAATCCTTCATTCATTATCAACTTATAGAAAAACAGCTTCTTTACCTGTTGGTTTTTTTAAACAGTGAACAAAATTGTCATGGGATTTTGGAGAATAACGACTGAGCACCAACTAAGTATGTTCCATGTTAAAATGCAATCAGCCATTCATATCACAGTCTCAGATCCAATTTTGAAAAAGAACTGAAACTTTGCATGCCACAGAATCAACAAGAAAATGGTAACAGCTCAGTCATTAAAAAATCATTTGGTATTCATTGCAACAACATTAATCATAATGTATTCATTTGGCATTCATGTGGCTGTCACATGTAAAAGTTCAATTATAATGCACACTAGCTAATGAACATATAAAGTGTTACTGAATCAACATTACTGTGCAACATTTTCTTTCTTGAATTATTCATATGCTTCAGGTTTAAAAATCTATCACCAACAAGCTGTTAGAAAGCAGCAATGTATTATAAAAGACACATTTTGGAAGCCTTGCTTTTGAAATCTGTTCAACTGTCTGTCTAAACAAGTGCCCATGTAGCCTCTATAACTGTAGTATCTGAGTAGCTGGAGAGTTGCCCATAGCTTTCACACATGCCTAAAACCATACTGTTAAAATGTGGTCCCGTTATTTTCAACATGGACAGTACAGCACAACATATGAGTCCAGATGGAGTAAGGTAATTAACTTCCCATCATTTCACTGGGAACTTCTAAGCACTTTTGAGTGTTTAGAAGCTGAGTTCTGGTCTTGGGTGCAGGGAGTGCCTCCTTGTGATCATAGCAGCATAAAGAGACCGTTATGAAGGTAAAGCATCCACAACTGGTAAGGACCTTGTCCTGCTGTGAGGTGACCTCCACCTTTAAAATAAATAATCCGGAGAAGTCTTGGACACTAAGAGATACATGAGAGCAGAAGGCTAAGAGAGATGAGAAATTCATCTGCAAGTATATAAACTTTGAAAACTCTCATCTTCCTACCCATTTTAAGCTTGGGTTGTACTGCACCATCTCCCATCACCACAGGAAAGAAATCAACTCAAAAAATTAATTGAGCTCTTGAAACCACACAGTAAGTGGTGAATCAGAATAATTTAAAAAATACTGAACAAACGTGGTAGGAGGAGTCAAGGAATGGTTTGTTTACCCAAGGCTCATGGGAGCTTGACCTGCAGGCGCCTGTGTTCAGGAGCAGAGCTGATGTCCATGTGGTGCCAGGAGTTAGTAGTGTTCTAATGAACTAGAACTCAAGAAGCCAACTCAAAATGTAGGTGAGGCTGAGATTTCAATGCATGATTTAAATTATTTCAAGATATCTTTCTAGCTTGGAAGAAACCTAGGCTGCGCAGAAATCACTGCTGTTTTGGAGATCTGATAAAGACAAACTGAAGAAAAAATAAAAAAGCATCTTTGAAAGTAAAGCAAAACTGAAGTCCTTATGTGCTTTCCAGCTATCATTTAAAATATCACTGCTTTCTAGTCACCTGCCTCTTATCATGAACTCTGTATGCACTGCTTTTTACATGATCTCTAACTTATAATCTTTCACATTGTTTTCTTTTTTCAAGGTACATTCAATTACCCTCATTATTTTAACATGCAACCTACACACCTACTTCCTACAGTGTTCCTGTCTCATTTTTAAAGTCTATATTTTGAAAGGAAGAAAACTGATTCACACTCATCATTTTTGCATGGGGGGATGACAAAGAAAGTAGACTTCGCTTAGAGAATAATTCCTGCTATAGGTAATTTTCCCACTCTGCTATTCACAGTGAATTTTTAATGTTGATGCACAAAAATCTGTTTCAGAATCTCTGTAAAATTCCTGACAAGTCAGCAAATTCTTTCTATCAAGCATTTAAAAATATTCTTGTATTCACCTTATTTATATCAGAATTGCTTTTCTCCCATAACAGGTAGCATGCACCCAGCTGTGTTTGCTTAAGCACTGAAACTTATTTTGGCCTAGTAACTAGCTAAATAGCATGATGGGAACAGGAAATCTTGATCTGGCAGATATCAAAGTCTTGCTTAAGAGCAGCAACAGCTTTCAGGGCCTGGACCTTCCTTGTGGGAGCAGGAGCCGGACGTTTGCCTTTCCGGAAAGAGG